>JAOTRH010114307.1:0-15148 GCA_034768845.1 Heliamphora exappendiculata
TATAATCAATAGAACTTTCACCCTCACCATGCCATATCTCAAATGTAAAGATAATGACCGACTGCCTATACAGGTTTGAGATTTCAAATACAAAAAGATATGTGAGGAAATTGAAGCAGGTGGGTGATCCTAGGTATATCTCCACAGGAAAGAGAATTTAGTATCTCTGGTCATACTTGTAGGGGCAGGAATAATTTTAAAATACGTAATAAATATAATTCCACCAACATGAGCATGAACGTAGATAAGAAACAGAAAGAAGAAGAGAAAGGATTGCCAAAAAAAAAGGTACCAGGATTTCTGTCAGAGAGATATTTTGTTTAATATTCTTGTACTAAAGCCCAGTAGCGTTATTTTGAGTAATCTGTGTAATTCTACTTTTAATATATATGCATGTGGCGGTATAGGTTCAGTTAGAAAATCCTACACCTATTTCCTATTCTCTATTCTCTTTCTTCTATTCTTCTTCTCCTCCTTTCTTCTTCTCTTTAACCCTAAAATTCTAACCACTGCACTTTAAAAACATGGTATCAGATCATTCAATTTTGTACTAAAAGTAGTATGGAGATCATCGAAGCACTCGGAGGTGCAGACTGCAGACATCATCATCTAGCTGTTTTGCTTTGATTTGCATTAATCCAGTGGCTTGATTTGGTTCGTTGTTATTGTTCTAGTTCTAGTTTTGGAATCTGTGCTAACATTGCTTTGATTGTTCTTAATTTGAATTTGCTATAGATGAAGAAAAACACTGGATGTTTAAGGATGATGATACGCCCAAATCAGTTTCCAGAAATTGAATTGGTTGAATTACTAGCTTGGACACATGCTGTGATTTTTTTAATATATATATATTTATTATTTTCTGCATGGAAGTGCAAATGGAAATATTTGCCTGATGATCCTTTGCCTAAGGCTAATACAGATCCTACATAACGGTTGAATGTGTAATAGTTTTATTTTTACGGATGGTTTGTGGCAAGCACAAAGTCTAATATTGCAGCAACCAGTGAATTTTATGACTCTTCTAAGAATATTTGGGATTCAATTGTTAAACCATTCTCGAATCAAAGTAATGTTCCTGTGCTTATGAGCTGGATAAGAAGATTTTCACCAGTATATTGTCTAGGAATCCATAGTAAGTATTATGAGTACTCTAAAAAATTTAAAGACTCAGTCGCTTCATTTTCATCCTTTAGTACTGATCTAGAGCAACAAAACCATCATTAATTGCCTATGACTGCAAAGGCATTCTCAATTGTTACGCTCATCCTTGGCCATTGGGTCTTTTTCGAAAATAATATGATCCAATCTAAGATGGCAAATCTATAGACAAGAGAGGAATCTCTCCTCCAGTTACATCAACTAGGGGTCAACTTATGTAAGTGAGTTGAGTTGTCATCGGTCAATGAGCGTGGGTAAAGAGAGACCAGAGAGAACTTTTACTTTTCTTTTCCTTTCTTTCTTTTTTATGTTTCTTGATTGGTTTGGTGTGTGTTGGGGGGAGGGGGATAATGACAAGATTCATGACTGGCGTTGCTCAGAAATGAGACCACCACTAACCATTAACCTATCAGTTGGAGCATCTTTTAGTCTTTAATTTTTCATTTGACATGTGGTGAGAGTACAACACATGCTACATTTTCACGTACTTCAATAGGATAAAAATAAGCATCTTATTAGAATTTGAATAGGCACAACCAGAATCCATTGATAAGATTACCAGCTGCTTGTCACTAGCCAAGACTTTCTCTTCTACTTGCGCCCCGTGCGGCACTTAGACAATGTGCCCAAGTATCTAAGTTAGCCTTCTCCTCACTCAAGATCAAGAGGCACACCTCTCGGTGCTCTCACTCTCACAAAGAGACACACACACTTAGGCAAAGGAACTTCACTATACAAAGAATTGTATACATGGCTTACAAGATTCTCAAGCGATGACAAGCTCGTAAGCTCTCACTTGGCACTCTCTCTATAGAGCTCTCTAACTCACCAACTCTCTTGGTTGATCTCCAAATGAGACCTCCCACCTTTATATAGGCCTCCACCTCAATGGAAGGTGAGGATCGATTTGATCTAAGGGCCAAAATTAGCCCTCTAGAATCTTCCTAGAAAAATTATAGGCTTTTCTAATCTTCTCCTATGTTCTACAGTATTCTCCAATGCTCTAAGACTTGGATGAATCTTCCATGCCCTTCTAGGGCTTTCTTGAGTCTTCCCGGGCACTCTGGAACATTCTGGGTTCCTCTAGAATTCTAAAGGCTCTCCAAGGTTCTCCCACATTCTAGGCTCTTCTAGAGCGATCTAGAACCTTCCGCAAGCCTCTACTACCATGTGCTAGCCATCTCCATGCCTTCCAGTGCCACTTGAGTTAGCGGGCCGTAACATGCTGCTGACAAGTACTCTTAACCTTTGGGACGAGGAGGGTGTTCAAAACCCCCATAGGAGGTCAATGTAATTAACCAGAAATCTAACAATGAATCCTCTAATACCAGTTGAGTTTTTATACATAAGGAACATTTGATTGAGTTGACTGGTCAGTTTATACATGCACGACTGTTGACACCCCATTTTTAAAATGAGTTTCTAAAAATCAAATAGCATTCTCTCAAATCTGAAATTACTCTGATCTGAAGGTAGTTTGAAATGTATACTGAAATGCTATTTTAGCTTTTTTCAAATGTCACGTGATGACTCCGAGACCGTAAATAGGCCTGAATCAAATGCATTGCATTAGGCTAAGATTTTCGACCCATGGGCCCCCAAAAGGCCACAGAGCAGTCGCCGATCTGGGTGCGATGACACAAATCAAACCAAGAGGTTAAAATTCATGGATCATTCTTTGACAAACATATAAAAATCTAACCAAGAAGTCAATTTTCGTTAATCATTATTGACTAGTTTCTTGTAAGACTCTTTGATGTATTTAATTAAAATATACTTTCAACAAAAAATACCTAGGCCTTTGGTTCATTTGCTTTCCAATGAACACATAACGTATGCCTGCTGCACGTTTTGATATATGATAATACAGGCCTGCAGAACCAAAAAAAAAAAAATTGGCAACCAGTTCCTCTCGAAATGTGCATTAGAATTTTTATTATGAATATGTATCTGTTTGTAAAACATAGGGATTACCTTCAAAGTAGAAGAACATTAGGTTAGTGCGAAGAACCACTTGTAAAAATTCCCGAGCCAAGGGAACCATCTAAATTTGCCACACCAAAAAAATGTTAGCCAGAAAACATATATCACATATTTCCACATAGTGAGAAAGGTAACAAAGTATTCTCGAGTCGAAAGGAAGGGGAAAAATGGGAAAAAGAAAAGGAGCAAAACAAAAATACGGTTATTCTGCAGATAGTCCATTTAACTTAAAGAAAAAGGCAAACTAAACATTAATATTAGCCAGAAAACAAATATCATATATTTCCACATGGTGAGAAAGGTAACAAAGTATTCTCGAGTGGAAAGGAAGGGGAAAAAAAAAGTGGGAATAAAAAGGAGCAAAAAAAACTCGGTTATTCTGAATATAGTCCATTTAGCCTAAAGAAAAAGGCAATCTACACATTAATGTTTAGAATTTTTGGAAGCGAAAATAGAACACCGAACCATGTAAAATAAGAACCACTTGATTCCACAAATAATGTAGATGCATAAAATCACAATTCAAATTCCAAGGCTAAAGCCAGATCCATATGTAAAAATTTCATTTTTACCGAGGGCCATCTCTGAACTGCATATAACCATAATCCACTAATTCTTTGTTTCCATCTCAACAAAACTGACAAAGATGGTCCTGACGTTGAAGAAGATGGGTATTCAACAACTGCAGATGATTGAACTCGATTGCTCTCTGAAGCATCATTGGTGTATAAATCATCAGATAGCGAATCTGTGAAGGCAATGCCTCGGGAAGCAACTCTAGAACTGTATATGAAATAAATAACAAGTTAATTGAAGCGGAATTGAGGAACAGATATAACTTCAATGACGAACAGAAGTAACTAAAAACATGTTTAAGGAAGAAGCATAATTAAACCTGATTCTTTCTGCGATGTAAGGAACTGCAGTCTGGTAGACAATGAATAGAGCACGTCTTGCGGGTGTTGGAGGAAGTGCATACGGTCCAGCAACCTGTAAAATCTCAAGCATTAGAAGAAAATAAAATTAATGGCACATTTTTTTCTGATATCAATCCTCAATAGCAGAGAAATATTCTAGTGACTTTCACGCGAAGCTACCGGCAGAAAAATCGCTCCATGTCAAGATAATGTTGGTAGAGATATTGCAGGAAAAGCTTCTTTTTTTCATTTTTGTTTGAGGATGATAATAATTCTTAATACATCACAATATGTTGCTGAACACAAAGGAGCACCAACAATTTCCACACAGTATATTTACATTTAGAACCTGAATATACAGATTATACATATAAAAAATTGTGTATATACATTTATCTACTTATGTTATCAATAATAATATATAATTGGGGTGTTGGGCAAAGCTACAGCTAGTAGTTTTGAGCTTTTTGCTATTAATTTTAGCTATAAGCTATAAGTTTTTCCAAACACTAATAATTTTTGCTACAACTTATAACTACTTTTTCTTCTATTTCAGCTATAAGCTATAATTTTTACCAAATACTCACAATTTTTACTACAAACTACAATCTATAAACAACTAGCAGTACTTTTGCCAACCACCATAAATATATATTTATTAAAATCTCAAGCAACAAAGCTCATTTTACTTTAAGACCCAAGACTAGGATGATAAAGTAAAAAGTCCATATGTAGCATTCCCATCCCAAGCCGTAACAATAATGTCCGCTTTAGGTAGGGTGCGAGCCTATGTAGCATGGAACGAGCACATGACACGACACGGACACGTTGAAACGCCAATTTCAAAAAAATGCAAGATATAACATGTCAGGGACACATTAAAAAGTAAAAACTTATATTTGCATATATTTATTGTATGTCAAATACGTAAATAATGTATTTAATGGTAATTGAAAATGTACAATATATTATTAATAAAATTAAAGGTAAATTACACTGACTTTCCCTGAAGTTTTTGACAAAAACAGATACACCTCCTGTAGTTTCTAAAATGACACTAATCACCCATCTGGTTTAGTTTTTGCATCAAATTAGTTCAACCGTCAAATTTCCGTTACTACTTAACGGAAAACCCCCCAAAACCACCCCTAAAAACCACCACCGCCATTCATCCACCACTGCCACCCAAAAATTACCACCAAAACCGCCAGTCATCCACCACCACCGCCAATCGTCCACCACAACCGCCGCCCAAAAAAACCCATCAAAACCAGCCCCAGGACCACCCCCGAAAACCACCACCACCATTCGTCCACCACCGCCGCCCAAAACCCACCAAAAACCGTCGCCGCCCAAAAATACCACCGAAAACCACCGAGCCACCACGAACCACCACCCAAGAACCCATATCTGGTTTTGGCGCTAGCCATCCACCGCCAGCCGTCCACCACCGCCGCCCAAAACCCACCGAAAACATAGGGGATAGAGAGAGTGAGAGAGAGAGATGACCGTAACCGAAAATGGAGCCCATGAAGTCTCTGGCGGCAGAATCGCCGGCGAATCTGAAAAGGCAAACGATTGGAGGATTTGATGGATTTCCGGGGCTTATTGCGTCCGAAGTATAGCTAGGGTTTGGGCTTGGGTTTGGGCTTGGGTTTGGATTGTTTTCGAGTTCGGCGTCGATATCGGAGCTCGAAGCATCCGCCGTCGCCGCCATCTGTATCCAACCCTAAAAGTTTCGCCATCCGCCGTTGTCGCCATCTCTCTCTCTCTCTCTCTCTCTCTCTCTCTCTCTCTATTTTCGGTGGGTTTTGGGCGGCAGTGGTGGACGACTGGCCCCAAAACCAGATCTGGGTTCTTGGGTGGAAGCTCGTGGTGGTTCGGTGGTTTTCGGTGGTATCTTTGAGCGGCCGTGGAAGACAACTGGCGGTGGTGGTTCTCGGGGGTGGTTTTGGGGCTGATTTTGGTGGTTTTGTGGTAATTTTTGGGCAGCGGTTGTGGTGGACAACCGGCGGTGGTGGTTTTTGGAGGTGGTGGTGGATGACTGGCGGTTTTGGTGGTAATTTTTGGGTGGCGGAAGTGGATGGCTGGCAGTGGTGGTTTTTAGAGGTGGTTTTCAAGTGGTTTTGGTGGATTTTTCGTTAAGTAGTAACGGAAATTTGACGGTTGGACTAATTTGATTCAAAAACTAAATTAGAGGAGAGGTTAATGTCGTTTCAAAAACCAAAGAGGGTGTATCGGGGAGGTCAGTGTAATTTACCATAAAATTAAAAAACTCTATATTTCATCCTATAAATGTGCCAAAACATATTTAGTGCGCATAAATTGCATTTCAAAAGTTAATATGAACAAATTCATCATATAGGACGTATTTGAAAAGTTCAAGAAGTGTCGTCGAAGTATCTATTAGGTGTCAAAAAATTATTGGATATCATAAATTCATTTTTTCGATTAAGACACGTCTAAAAAGTTTCGAACACACGAGTGTCCGAAGAGAGTTCAATGAGTATCGTGCTCGACACAACGCGCCTCCTTCGTAGAAGTGTCCGTATTTCTTAGGTGCAAGCTTACTCATATAACCCAAAAAAATTTCTTACCTAGTTGATGTGGGACGTGATAGCACATTCTCTCACCAAGGCTACACATTCTAGCGTGGGGCATGATGCAGCACTTAGCTCTGCATCGCACTTTGCTGCCATTTGTGGGATTCAAGTGGTGGCTCCTGCAAACTCTAGAGTTGGCTCCCACAACACGGTTCTCACTCCATAAGGTAGATCCCACATTAATACTAAATGTAATATACTCATTCTAAACTGAATGATAGTGTCTACTTTGATGTAAAAGCCTTTAAGACTTTAAAATGCATAATTACTAAGAAGATATGAGAATTCTTGTGTCTAGCCTAAATACTTTCCTACCTCGCCAATGGGGAAAAGGGTTGTAACACTTCATACCTGAGTGATGTCACAATATTCTTCCCCAAGTGTTTGTTGCCCTGAGCCCGTTGTTAATACATAATAAAGCATTTGCCCCAAAAGTTTTGTCTGCAAAACAACAAGACACTAAGGTAATTTTAAGAATTAAAAATACACTATAATTTATAAAGTTAAATGGGCTCAATATTGCTTAATATTAAAGGTTGAGAAAAATGGGAAGAAGTAAAAAAATAAAGAAAGAGGCCAAAAACACAACAAAATCAATAACAAATTTTCACATAGATATTAAATTTGAAAGAGAATAAGCAAATTTCTATGTAAACTAAT
Source organism: Heliamphora exappendiculata (assembly GCA_034768845.1). Classification (NCBI taxonomy): domain Eukaryota; kingdom Viridiplantae; phylum Streptophyta; class Magnoliopsida; order Ericales; family Sarraceniaceae; genus Heliamphora; species Heliamphora exappendiculata. The sequence continues at coordinate 7,325 of JAOTRH010114307.1, forward strand.
ACAAGTAAGCAACTGACAACCTGATTCCAGCTTTGACAATATAATTACATTCCATATTTGAAACAACTCAAGTGGACAACAAGTTCAATAACTTGAATAAAGAGCGGCTTAAAATACGTAAACCAAGTTATTAATAGTAACCTACATTTTTCTTTTTATACTAGACTTAATTTATATCTCTCATTAATGTGGAATTGGGTATCACAATATGCTCACTCAAATATGTGATGCATGGTCCAGATTCTTTCCCTACCTGGAATGTGGATAGCAATCCAGTAACGGATATAAAGCATCCCATTAGCGTGTAGAAAATATTCAACCATGGGGCTTCTACCCCTCTCCAGAGCCTCTACTCTTTTATTCATACCGTTACAAAGTTCGTCATGAGATGAAGGTTGGCTCTAATACTATTTGTAAATATCTAAATGAACTATTTGCCTAATAATTTGTATAAAGAGCCTAATAATACGGCCCAAAACGCTTAAACCCAAATTATTAATAGTAACCCACAAGTTTCTTTATACCAGACTTCATTTTTATATCTCATCGATATGAGATGAAGTACCACAATATTGACATTAGTTCTGTATCTTTTGAGCTCATCGAGTGACCATGAATGCTCCATTACAACAAACCACGGCAATTTACCCTACCTCCATTTGCACTAGTGAAATGTGTGCCGAACACAAGCAAATAAGAAATGAAAGGAAATATTCAAAAGAAATACTCTCCATACCAGGTCAACTGTATGCACCACATATTAGTGTGGAATTAAAAATGATTACTTGTACATCTCCTAAAGAACTTATGCTAAAATATAAGTGGTATTAACCTTCAATTTTAACACTAGTAGAAATTGCAAAAATAATGTGCATGATTATTTATGTAAAGGGAGAGCGGGTAATATAGGATTTTCTTTTTTCTTTCATTTTCCCTTGCAATATAGGGGATTATCATTACTGTTATTTGTTATTCAATAATTTTAAAAATCAAAAGTGTGAGTTTACTTCAATTTTGATTTCACACCAAAAGACGGGTTCTTTTTTTTTAATAATAGTAGTAGCAGTAGTAGTAGTAGCAGCAGTATAGATAGTATAGATTCCCGAGAATCCCTTCACCGTAATTAAGCCCCACAAGATGAAAGAAATAATTAACTATTAGATTTTAAAAGATGAAAAGTTTGGTGGACACTAACCTCACTCTGATATGCAACAGCAACCCGTGTTCCTGAAACAAGAAGCTCAAGAATCTAAGATCACAAATCGAATAAAATACAAGTAATACAACTGGAGTTTGGAATGAAATTTTTTATTTAAAAAAAAATAACTCCAAAGAGATGGAAGGAAGGAACTGAAAAGGGAATATTTAAGCCCTAAAGTTGGAAGAAGGAGAGACCGAATAGGTGACGAAAGGCGTCCCGGCAGGCATCGTAGACGAAGGAAGCGTACTGGTCATCCTTCTCCGCTGCTCTCATTATCTCTGGTTGCGCAGCCAGCGGGAACCGCCGAACGCCGCCGGGTTGGGCGGCTCGGCCGCTGCTGCTGGCAACGTTTTCGCGGCTATTGCTCCCGGAATCACCCGAACCTGATGGCTCTTTCCAACCCATACCCGGCCGAAGATTGCCACGGTCTTCAGTCCAGGTGCTCCGCTTCAAAAGAAACTAGAAAGAGAGAGAGAGAGAGAGAGAGAGAGAGAGAAAAAAGAGTATGGGGAAAACCTACTGTTTAAGATTTGGTTTAAAACAAATACCCTTAAAAACGACGTCGTATTTGGAAGCAAAGCACAACAATTTAAAGGTGCACAAAAGAGTCTGACAAATTCAAAAATTGAATCAATTCGATCTTTATAAGTTATGTTAATTCAGTTTTTATAAATAATTAATTTAATCCTGGATCTCAAAAAAGGCAAATCGATTATATTAATTCAATTTCTTGATTAGTTTGGGACTAATCCGAACCAACTCGAAAATCGAACCGAACCAATTCGATTCATATATATATATATGTATACACGACCTCTATGGGTTAGGTTAGTTCGATTTTTACAAATAATTGATTTGATTATGAGTCTCAAAAAAAACAAATCGATAATATTGATTCGATTTCTAAATTAGTTTGGAATTAACCAGAACCAACCCGAAAATCGAACCGAACCAATCCGATTAATATATATATACACACACACATACACATATAAAAAAATAAAAAATATTAACCATTAGATTACATAAATGATTATTGTGAGATTCATATAAAAAACATAAAAAAATTTCTAACTTTACAAATTAGAAAGAAAAAAAGTCACTAGATTAGATAATTATTATTAATTGTTATTTATTTGTTATATGACATTTATTTCTTTAATTTTTTTGTCAGATATTTGTTATTTCTTTCACTAAATAAATTGTAAAATAAGTATTTAAGTTTTTATTTCATACTTTTATTATACCATATGGGTGTCAGCTTTTATTTTTTATTCATTTTAAACTTTTAAAACTTATACATAGTAATTTTTGTTATGTGCGCAAAGTAATTTTTAAAATTCACGGAACCGTGATTCTAAACCGAACCAACCCGATTTTTATTAGTTGTGTTTGGTTTGGTTCTACAACATGATTGGGTTAGTTCTGGGTTCAAAAAATTAGAACTGATAAAAATTAATTTGGTCCTAAATTTAGTACAGAACCGAACCAAACCGACCCATGTGCACCCCTACCTAAGACACAAAAGCCCCTCAGACCCGCCTCCTCCTTCCTCGCATACTCCGCCGCACGCTCCTCAGTCGTCACTGCCAGCATCTTTCGCCACCTACATTGGTGTCACAGATTTGTGAAAGTGTGTTAATCTCCCCATACATTACATTACTGCTGCTACATGGGGTGTTGTTCCAATATGTGCTACTCGTTCAAATTCTCTCGTTCAAGTTTCACTTTACGTTTGTTTTATGTATTTATGCATATTTTGTTGATTCTCATGTATTGTGTTGAATTTGATGTTATGTTGGGTGCTTATTGGAGGCAGATCAAGCCTTTAGGTCTAAGGCCCATTACGGGCATTGCAGGGTAGCCCGTGACTAAGATCAACCCACCTTGGAAGGGCAAGCCATAAGAAGTTTGGACCTATACCATAGCCCATAACAACGGATAGTTCGGGCCATCCTAGGAGAGCGGCCTATGGAAATCCTAATTGGAAATAAAAGGCTTTGGGTGAGAGTGTTGCCTAAAAAGACCTCATCCCTGCAATAGTAACCAAGGAAAGGTAGGGAAAACAACTTAGATAATCAAGTATTGTTATGAGGATAAGGAGAAACCCCTGCCTTCAAGGGATGAGCAGCAGATATACACAAGATCTCAACTTACCCAGAAATTACCTCTATAAAAGGGCAAGCACCCCAAGCAAAAAGGTACATAATTTTCATTTCAGTTCTTACTTAGAATAACTTTCAGAGAGAAGCCTAACTTGAATGTCGAAGTGCTTCATGGTCAAACTTGACTGAAAGCACTAACAGTGTTCTCATTTTTATAGGAGTTAAGCAAGGTTTATTGAAGGGCTTTGCGAGTTCAGATAAAGGAGTTCGGTTCCTATTACATCAGTTCATGAACACTAAAATAGGCAAAGTTGTTGGCTTGAATTGTGTCAACGTTTTTCTACACGCACAATTTGGTGTCGTCTGTGGGAACAACATAGTCTTTAACTAGTAAACATGAGCTAGACCCCTATCGGAGTGGCTAGAAGTCAAGTTTGGGGCATGAGGATGTCCCTCAGAGATTAATATCTATGGTACCAAATCAACCATGAGCAGCTAGAGCCCCACGCGAGGTTCGCTGGCACATAGTGGGGGCCTTGCATGGTGAAAGGTGGCTACGGTATTCCATAACCAGTTCTAGAAGACAATGCCCTTCTTCCTCATCTTCTAAAGAAAGGGAAAGGATGGAAGAAAGGCTTTTCTAACGAGATATAATTATCGATAACCTAAAGGAGAGGATGATTGGTCGAGATAGAGAGATTGAGGAAGTCAAGTAAATGATTCAAAATGAAGAGACTAAAAGGGATTCTCGTGCAAGGCAGCGAGATAGCCCAAAATAAGAGGTGTCCGAATAGATTCGGGAATCTTACAGCCAAAATCATCCTCAGAGACAAAGGAAAAAAGCACCTAAAGAAAGCTAGAAAAGTATTCAGTATGGAGAAACTCCCGAAGAGACATTTGTTCGGTTGGTTTCAATGAAAGGAGTTAGGCCCAAACAAGACGTTAACCAAGATTCGGGTATGGCTGGAAAGAAGGATGGATGCTAGAATTCAACAAGCATGGGGCCGAACAGCCCATGGCATTGCAAGAAAGGCCCTTGAGCAGATCACAATCTCTCTATTGACCGAAGAGATTGAGAATGCAAATCCACCGCGTAAGTTCACTCCCCTAAAGTTCGAGATGTATGATGAAAAAATAGATACAATGAGTAATATTAGGTAATACAGACAAGCTATGGCACTTTGAAGTGGGAATGATGCGCTCCTCTGTCGCATGTTTCCCTCCATCCTTGGGGATACAGCTTTGAGCTAGTTCCATAAGCTGGCCCCTCGTTTTGTGGTTAACTAGAAACAGCTAACCGAGACTTTCACTGCTAGGTTCATCACCAACAATAGGCAGTCCAAGAGCATTAATACGTTGTTGCCTCTTCAAAGGAATGAAGGTGAGACTATTTGGGAATATGCTCAGCATTACTATGAGGTTTTCAATGAAATCAAGGATTGCAGTGAGCAGCTGGTAGTAGTGTCATTCAAGTTTAGATTGCCATCACAAAGTAGGTTAAGGCAGTCCATAACCAAGAAGGGAGTGCTAAGCATGTTTGAACTAATGGTAAAAATAGAGCAGCACGCCAAGGTTGAAAAAGATATAAGTCAAGCTGAGCAAAATGTGGCCTTTGTGAAATGCATGAAAAGGACAGAAAGGGACTAAAAAGACATAAAACTAAAGAAAGATCCCTAGGAAGAAAGGGAACCTAAGGCTTACCGAGCATTGCAGACCATCTTTAAGGAACCCCTACACAAGCTCCTTGACTGAATCAAGGACAAATCGTACTTTCAGTGGCCTTTCAAGTTGATCGACGATCTGAATAGAAGAGATCTGAAGAGGAAATATCTCTATCACGGGATCATGACCACCTAATTGGGGAATGCCGAACGTTTAAGAGACATTTGAAGGATTTGGTGCGGGTAGGACATCTTTTAGAGTTTGTCGATGAAGAGAAAACCACCCGAGAAGAGAGGCCACAAACCCAAGAGAGGAGAGCCAAACAGAGGGATGCTCCTCTCGGGATGGTAAAAGTGATACATGACACCATAGAGCCCTTAACCTAAGCAATAGTCCAGCACCAGGTTAGAACCCTAGCCCACACGCAACAAGTGGATGTGGGTAAACACCGGAGAATTAGTGATCACTCAGGCCAGTTTCACACACAAGGGTTCAGTTTTTCGGAGTAGGATTTCATAGGGGTGCAGATCCGCGTAATGATGCCCTTGTCTTAACACTTTGGATTGTCGTCTACTATGTAATGAGAATTCTGGTCAACCAAGGTAGTTTGGTCGATATCATTTACTACAGCCTTTACAAGAAACTCGGTCTACAAGATTCAGCACTCAAAAAGTGCAAGACTCCGTTGATCGGCATCGGGTTAGACCTTGTATGGTCAATAGGGAGAATCACAGTACTAGTAAAGACAAGACATGCAACAATGATTACTAAGTTCCTAGTGGTCAACCAACCCTCCTTCTACAATGCCATAGTAGGCAGAACATGGATTCCCATCTACTTATCACCAGTCCCTCAAGTTCCAGATGGAAAAAAAAGTGGTTAAGATCAAGGGGGATCAACAAGCAGCGAGGTAATGCTTCATGGTCACAATAAAAGGCAAGGAGCAACACTCTGAGGTGAAGACGGTGGAAATAAACAACGGCCCCACCATTTATGATTACCGCCAAACAACTGAATACAGGGTAATTGAGGATTTAAAGAAAGTCCATATTAGCCCAGAAGACGAAGATGGTTCTTCTTGCTCGGATCAAGTTTGACCGAACAAGTGGAATCCAAACTAAGTTCTTGAAGGAGAACAAAGAAGTCTTTGCATGGACACCCTATGAAATGTCAGGGATTGACCTCGAAGTGATCAGCCGCTGACTAAATGTAGGCCCTATTAAGAAATCGGTGATGGAGAAACTAAGGAAAGCAACTGCCCAGAATGCAGCAACAGTTATTAAAGAAGTACAGCGTTTGAAGAAAGCTGAAGTCATTGAGGAAGTATGCTACCCTAGTTGGCTAGCCAACACAGTGGTGGTCAAGAAGAATGATGGGAAATTGCGAGTTTGTGTCGAGTTCACCGACCTAAATAAGGCCTACCCAAAAGACTGTTTTCTTCTTCCCTGAATTGATTAACTTGTTAATTCTACAGCAAGGCATAAGTGGATGAGCTTCTTTAATACATACTAGGGATATCACCAGATAGCAATGTTCCTCATGACATGGAGAAAACAACCTTCATTACTCCCTGAGGGATATACTGTTATCGGATAATGCCCTTTGATTTAAAGAATGCAGGAGCGAAGTGACATTTGTAGAGATTTGAGCCTTCTAATCTTAAATCGTTGCTTTTCTTTGACTTTAACGCATAACGATACACAAGAGTAATTTTCTTTTATTCATTATCAACACTACTTTTAACACTTTAGTCAACCTTATTTTTCTTAGTAGGAATAGAAACTTGCTACCTTAGAAGTTGATGACCATTTGAGATTTATAGCATAATGACGAAATAATCAATTGTAATTTTTTCACCATAATGTTCGAATTTAAAATCAACAAAGTGTGATTTTGCTTTAGTGAATGGTTTTCCATTAACTATCACCCTTTTTATAGCACTATTATGACAATATTTAAAACATCGATAAGGGGGTGATGGAACAACACTATTTTCATGGAGCTATGGTCATCCTAGTAGCATGTTATAGATAGTCATGGAATCAATGACATAAAATAATATACTTAACGTTATGTCATCAATCAACAACTCCAAATGAATTACTTCAAGAGCTCTTTGTTCTCCTAGATTGAAGTCTTGGATGATCAGACGATTATTATAAAGTGATGCCAAATTCCTCATTATGCAAAGAGTCAAAATATTGACTAATGGCTCACTATATAAGAATATCTTATTGACCTTTTACTCAAGTGTATAACCCATGACAAAGAGAGGATGATTGTGTGGCATTAAGCCAGACATTAAGTCTTTATCTGAAAACGAGATAGTCATCATGTTTGTAACACGGTTATCTACGATTGCATGAGAATTAGGTTCAACTAACATGTCTTCTAGCAAAAAAAGCACTTCCATTCTCCAGCTCAAAGGAATCTTCAGTATTCACAGTATGACACTGATCCTAGATGATAGGTTTGCACATCGATTCTGTGAAAAATCCCCACAATATGGTTGGAGCACATGGTCCTTCTTCTAGCATATCTTTGGCTACTTTCCTAGCACATCTACTGTATTATTTTCTCATGCTTGGCGTCATTTGCTTTTTTGCTCGTATACAATCAAAGATGATAAGTAATTGACTTAGCTTTTTCTTACAGCTAAGCAATGCCCATCCTTCATCTTTCGAGCTAATCTGATCTGTTGATTTACAATGACTGCCCCCATTTTTGGAATGTTGAATGGAAGTGTTAGCCCAAGGGATTTTTTAATTGATTTTGACGATTTTTTATAATTCATTTTCTATATATAATTGTCTCTAATTGAATAATAATTCTTATTTCCAAATGAAAGTGTTAACC
>JAOTRH010114318.1:0-15148 GCA_034768845.1 Heliamphora exappendiculata
AGATTTATGTAATTTGTTGAAAGCTTAATAAAGATGTATTTTTTGGATCCCCGAGCATGTATTTTATGTCGGCGTTGGAAATTCTCCCAACATTATAAGGGTGCTACGTGTAATCGTGTGTGTTTCTATCGATTAAAACTGCATGCAAAATCATTTTATGTTCAAACGGAGTTTTGGTTTAAAAACCAATTTTTTGTGATTTTTGGTGGATGAAATCAGGTGTCAGGTGTTCCTTTTGAGGTTTTGATGTTAGGCTTGGGCGTGGGCATGTCCGAGGGTGTTGGACGGGAGTTTGGAGGCATTGATTCGACGTTTAGAGGGTGAAACCGTAGCTTAGAAACTGTCTTCACCTAAGGTCAGTTAACTGGATCGAGGAGATTAGTTGACTAGATCTTGGTTTTTGAGGTTTAGTTGACTGAACCAGGGAGATTAGTCGACTGAAATGGTTATGTCTTGGGTTTTTTTAATTTTCAGTGTGTTTTCAGTGGACTGGGAGTGAGGGTCCAGTCGACTGGGGTTCTCTGTGTTGTTTTTGTGGTTTGGTGGTTGAGTCCTTGGTTTCTAATTGGTTTTCAATGGTATTCAGTTGATTGATATATGGGATTAGTCGATTGAAATATTGTTGAATTCTTTTTGGGGTTTTGTTGGTCGTGTCGTGGCCTCGGGTGTTTGTTTAGATGCCGTCTTCGGGGTTGACATGCATGGTTAGGCATGGGTGTGATGCACGGTTAGGTGCGTGGTGTTTGTTCTTCGGTGGGTACGGGGCATGTTTGGGCCCGTGGTTCTTTTTGGGACATGCGTTGGTTTGTGAAACCAAGGTCTTATGGGTTTGGTGTTGGCCTTCGGGTTAGGCTTGGTTTTGAGGGTGGTTGGTCGTCTAAGTGGGTGGATGTCGGGTTATGTGGCGGGTGGCGTCATGATGTGAAATTATACATGCCTATGTGCATTTATAACTCTAGTTTATTTATGTACGAATTGTGTAGATGAATTGCATGGCTTTGATGTCGTTATGTGGTTATGTGGAACGTAATGTTGGTACGTAAAATTATGTATTAACCCCTGGTTTAGTTATGCATATGTGTATGGAATGAGATAGATGAACATATGGTTCTGTGAATGTTAACCCTGCTTAACAAGTCATTTTTTGGGGCTGTGGTCCTTCGGTAAGAGACCAAGAAGGTACGTTCGTTGATGCTGAGGTCCTTCGACGAGAGGCTGAGAAGATGCATCAGACAGAGGCTGCGGTCCCTCGGTAAAAGTCCGAGAAGATACAGGGATTGCATGTAATGCATATCGTGACGGACAAACTAATTTCAAGTTGTTGTTATGACCTCCGTGAGTTGAAACACAAAAAAACATTTTTAAGGCTCTTGTGAGTCAAAATGATTTTTATTTTCGCTTTCCCGTTGCTTGTGAAAATCGTTTTAATGACTTGAAAGAGAGTCAAAAATTGCACCTCGTTTTCCTAGCATATTTAGTTTATATTGCATGCTTGTTTAGTTTCTGCTGAGCTTTAACTCACGGTGTAGGATTTAAAATATTTTTCAGGTACCGGTCGCGCAGGTTGATTCGGGGTTGCTAGAGAGGCGAAAGATCTGCAGTCTTTCTTTTTGTTCTTTCTGTATCATGTATGTTTACATACTTTTTCGATGTTGAAATCATGTCATGTAAGCCGTTTGGCGGTTATATTCAATGCATGTATATTTTATATTGAGAGCGTATTATCGGGTTGGGTGTTATGTTTAGTTGTTCGTGGGTGTTTCACGTGACCCGAAGTTTAGGGCGTGACAGATTGGTATCCGAGTTTTGGGTTCGAATTTCTAAGAGCCGTAGGAAGAGGGTGTATCACCGTGTGAGGTTGATTGCGTGTGCTTGATAGCATAAACGTGTTAGCATGTTAAGTATGAGAATGTTGTGTATATGTAAGAATGGGAGTTGAACTGTGGGATTGATTAATCCTGCCTTTGGGCGTTTAGATTAACAAACTTGGGAGTCAAATTAAAAACGCGTTTAACTGACGTGATTTCTAGTAGGAAATCTAAGTAGGTTATCCAAATTGACCCGTCATTCTTGTCGGTTCTCCTTGGTATGTGGGGTTTGTTTAGTATGAACCTATGTGGCAACGTGTTAGCATGTTTATGTGCTTTGTTTATGTTCATGCGATGTGCTGCGTCTTATGTCTTATGTTCTGTCTTTTTTATATAGACGCGATGTATGCGAGAAGAGGGCGATGCCGTGGTGTTGGCCAAGGGGATGTTCCTATCCCTAATGTTGGGGATGCAAATGCTCCCCAAGGACTTGTTGACGCAGTAGAGTTGTTGCGTGCGCTGGTGGGTTCCATCAGTCAGTTGGTTGAGGCCGTTAGAGGTGAGCTCGTCGGAGAGGGAATGCCTGAGGCGAGAGCTACAATGGCGATGTGAGAGTTCAGGCGCATGGATCCACCTACCTTTGCTAGAGATCCTGATCCCATTATTGCGATAGAATGGTTAGAGCTGGTAACTCGGATCCTTGACATGTTGTAGATTGTGGAGGATGAGTTACGGGTTTCTTTTGCTACCTTTTAGCTGAGAGGTAATACTCATCCGTGGTAGAGATATGCCAGAAATACGGTAGGGGTCACATGGGTAGCCTTTACAGGAGTTTTTCTGGAGAAATACTTCCTGATTTTGAAGAGGGACTTATATAGGGAGGAGTTCTATACTCTCACCCAAGGGGCTATGGATATCATGCAGTATGAGGCCAGGTTTACGAGCTTGTCCCGGTTCGCACCAGAGTTGGTGAGCACAGATGAGCTGCGATCAGTGAGGTTTGAGCGGGCCTTAAGGCCGGCGATCAGGGAGCGTGTGGTTGCAATGGGATTTTGTGTGTTTACAGAGCTGGTAGAGGCAGCAGCGAGGGTTGAGAACACTATGACTAAGATTCGAGCTTCTAGGGAGGCTAGGACACCACAGGGTGGGATAGAGGTGCAGTCAGGTGGGCGTTCCAGCAAGAGGCAGAGGTCCTATGGTCCTAGTTTTCATCCATCCGGATTACCACAGCTGTTCTCTACACCAGCACCATCAGTGGCTTAATTTGGGAGGCTAGAGCAGAGGGAGTTGATTTACTATCGGTGCAGGCAGCCTGGTCATCGTATGGTGGATTGGCCACAGCCGAGGTAGTCCCAAGGTACATAGATTTAGTCACAGGGGAGGGAGTTACAGATTTGTTATGGATGTGGCCAGCCTGGATATATTCGCAGGAACTGTCCTTAGAGAGAAAGTACGTCGAGTACAGTGGGCACGCTAAAGGGTTCATTTGTGTAGGATCGACAGCATCATCCCACAGTTCATACCTCCCGAGTGACAGCTAGGGAAACTTTAGTTCAGTCAGTACGGCAGCCGACAGTACCAGGTTCTGGTGGACAGGCCAGGCTGACGTCGAGCAGAGGGTATGCTTTCATAGCTCCCAGTTCTTCGAGGGCACCGGTCGTGCCTGATGATGCAGCTATGCCTTTAGTGAGCAGAGGTACTTTTTGAGTGTACAGGTTTTGAGCTAGTAGAGCATTGCATTTCCTTGTTGCATCTGCTTGGGAGTTGGTGATGGTTTCCGTGGGTAGTGTGTTGTGTTGAGGCAGTAGTTGGTGAAAATGTGAGGTTGGGGTGAGTTGTAGATCTCGTGTCTTTGAGATAGTTAGCCGTTGTTTAGGATACTTGACCTTATGTGACTATATCCTAGGAATAATTTGGCTGACCATCTTTTATGCCTATGTCGATTGCGATCGACGATTTGTTTTCTTTTGACCTTGTGTTGAATTTCGGGGGTAAAATTCCTTTAAGGGGGTAGAGTTGTAAGACCCTGACCCGTTTTCTTTTTCGGCATTTTTCGACGCACGTTTAGTGTTTTCGTTGCAGCATGTTTATATGCTTTTGATGCATGTTCGGGTTTAGATATGCATGCGGGGTTAGTTTCCAGGGTCGTTGGGGGCTGTGATGCGGGTTTCAAAAAAAAAATTTTGTGGCCAATAAATATTTGGCGTTAGATATTTTCAATACTTCTCAGCTAAGTTTCTTTCATTTTCTCTCCGCCTTCTCTTTAACTTCTCGGGGGCCCAGGGCTCAGTTTTTTACGATCCAACTGCTGATCCTTATTATTGGCATGGTGGGCTACGCATCCATCTGGACAGAATTTCAGTTCGACGAAACTCGATTTTATACGTGGTTCGAGGCGTTGAATTTTTAACTCACCGAGATAGGATCATAGACTCTCATGTCTTGTAAGGGTGCTACGTGTAATCGTGTGTGTTTCTATCGGTTAAAACTGCATGAAAAATCATTTTATGTTTAAACGGGATTTTGGTTTAAAAACTATTTTTTTGTCATTTTTGGTGGATGGAATTAGGTGTCGGGTGTTCCTTTCGAGGTTTTGATGTTAGGCTTGGGCGTGGGCATGTCCGAGGGTGTTGGATGGGAGTTTGGAGGCGTTGATTCGAGGTTTAGAGGGTGAAATCGTAGCTTGGAAGCTGTCTTCACCTAAGGGCAGTCAATTGGATCGAGGAGATCAGTTGACTGGATCTTGGTTTTTGAGGTTCAGTTGACTGAACCAGGGAGATTAGTTGACTGAAATGGTTCTGTCTTGGGTTTTTTTAGTTTTTAGGGTGTTTTAAGTGGACTGGGGGTGAGGGTCCAGTCGATTGGGGTTCTGTGTGTTGTTTTCGTGGTTTGGTGGTTGAGTCCTTGGTTTCTAATTGGTTTTCAATCGTATTCCGTTGATTAATATATGGGATTAGTCGACTGAAATACTGTTGAATTTTTTTTGGGATTTTGTTGGTCGTGTCGTGACCTCGGGTGTTTGTTTAGATGCCGTCTTTGGGGTTGACGTGCATGGTTAGGCGTGGGTGTGATGCACGGTTAGGTGCGTGGTGTTTGTTCTTCGGTGGGTACGGGGAGTGTTTGGGCTCGTGGTTCTTTTTGGGACATGCGTTGGTTTGTGAAACCAGGGTCTTATGGGTTTGGTGTTGGCCTTCGGGTTAGGCTTGGTTTTGTGGGTGGTTAGTTGTCCAGGTGAGTGGATGTCGGGTTATATGGTGGGTGGCGTCATGATGTAAAATTATACATGGCTATGTATATTTACAACTCTAGTTTATTTATGTACAAATTGTGCAGATGAATTGCATGGCTTTGACGTCGTTATGTGTAACGTGGTTATGTGGAACGTAATCGTGGTACGTGAAATTATGCATTAAACCCTAGTTTAGTTATGCATATGTGTATGGGATGAGATAAATGAATATATGGTTATGTGAATGTTAACCCTGGTTAACAAGGCGTTTGTTAGGGCTATGGTCATTTGGGGAGGACCCGAGAAGGTGCGTTTGTTGGGGTTGTGGTCTTTTGGCGACAGGCCGAGAAGATGCGTTCGTTGGAACTGAGGTCCTTCGGCGAGAGGCTGAGAAGATGCATCAGACGGGGGCTGCGGTCCCTCAGTGAAAGTTTGAGAAGATACATGGATTGCATGTAATGCATATCGGGACGGATAAATCAATTTCAACTGTTGTTAAGACCCGCATAAGTCGAGACACAAAAAAACGTTTTCAAGGCTCTTGTGAGTCAAAATAATTTTTATCCTTGCTTTTTCGTTGCTTGTGAAAATCGGTCTAATGACTTGAAAGAGAGTAAAAAATTGCATCTCGTTTTTCCTAGCATGTATAACTTATATTGCATGCTTGTCTAGTTTTTGTTAAGATTTGGCTCACGGTGTGAAATTTAAAATATTTTTCAGGTACCGATCATGCAGGTTGATTCGGAGTTGCTGGAGAGGCAAAGGATCTGTAGTCTTCCTTTTTGTTTTTTCTGTATCATGTATGTTTACATGTTTTTTCGGTGTCGGAACCGTGTAATATAAGCCGTTTGGCGGTTATATTCAATGCATGTATGTTTTATATTGAGAATGTATTCTCGGGTTGGGTGTTATATTTGTTGTTCGTGAGTGTTTCACGTGATCCGGAGTTTGGGGTGTGATAATAGTAGTTTAATATATTAAGTTAAATTAAAAATTATAAACTTAAAATTTATTATATTATATAAGTTTATAATTAATAATTTATTAGTTTATATATTATAAACTAATGTATTAAACTTATAATAATAAGTTTTTAAGTTAAACTATAAACTAATTACTAGTTGATTATATTATATAAATATAACTTTATTGTTTTATTAATTATTAAATTATAAACTATAAACTTATTTTTTTACTTATTAGTTTATAATTTATTTATTTATTTGTTTACTATAAATTTATTATTAATTGATAAGTTTATAATTTATATTATTATAAATTTATTAATTTATTATAACTATAAGTTCAATAATTAAATGTAATAAGTTTGAACAATTGAAATAAACAAATGCGATATAAATTTTATTAATAAAAAATCAAATATGAATAATTTTACACATTATAAGTGTATTGTACATATTCAAAAAATAATAAAATTGTATCGCTATAGGTCAAGTACATCCTAAGTAGATTGGCACATAAAACCTAATAATCATTTACATTATTCTCTACGTAAAATAAATGACAAATGAAATATAAAATTACAAATATAAAGAAATAACGTTTACATATGCAACAAATAATTTAAAAAATCAATCTGTGCATGATAATTCTTCAGGCGTAAAATCAGTCTACTTCGAATGTTTCCTTGTCGTATATTTTTTGATATCTCTTCGCTGCGTAAATTGTCTCGTGTTATCATTAACGCTTTGACCATCTTTGGAGTGAGTCTGGATATGTAGTCGTTCAGCACCCGTTCACCTTCACTGAAAAGTTGACTCCGAAGCAATACTGACCACGACACCTCGTGTTGTTTCTACTAATCTAAAATATCAAAATTATCTTTATTTAAATTTTTTACAGTATCAAAATAACGTTGAAGTTCTGTGATAGAGCACTCATGAACCTCAGAAAGTCGCCTAGTTTTCATTATAGGTCAATCATCGTTACAATTTCGAGATAAAATCCTAACCGCGGGTTGTGTTGATTGAGGTATTATATGAGTTTTATATTCATCATATAAATATTTACGTATTTCATTTATTGGTTCAAGTTGGTTTGCATTACCATAAATATTTTTTAAAAATATTAAAAATTAATATTTTTACTCCTAGAATGTAGTATGCAAGCTATTATAAAAATATGTATTATTTTATTATAATATTTGTCAAATTTATCATTCATACTAAATATCATCTGATAATAATTTGGATTGATTACAAATTCATCTAATATTGCGGTAATTTATTTTAATTACAGTAAAACTAATGGAGTAGTAAGAGTGCCTATATAAGAAAATAATTTTGTTACTTTATCAAAAATTTTATAAAATTTGTTATATATATTTAAATTATCACAATCGCTAGGTATTGGTAGAGTAAAATTAGTTTTCATATTCATTTCAAAAAATAAACTAATTATTTTTCTTTATTTTATTGTTAGTTATAACATATTATATGTCAAGTTCCACCTAATTTTTATATCATGTTGTAATTTGTTACATTTTATATTTTTTTATTGATATATTTTTTTATACATATCAATTTTTTTGACACTACTATTTATACATTTTATTGCTAACCTAACTCATTCAAGAGATTTATTATAATATTTAAGTTCTTCTTTAATAAATAAATTTAAAATATGTGCGGAACAACGAACATGACATAAAGAACTAGATAATAGAAGCTGTAAATTATATTTTAAATAGTTAATACATTCATTATTATAACAAGTATTATCTAAAGTAATAAAAAATATTTTTGATGCAATACTCAACAAAATTAGTTCTTACCTAATAACTACACTTAAAGAATAACCGATATAGAAAATTTCTATAGTTTTAAATGAAAAAATTCTTTTACATAAATTTCAATCATTATGTATAAAATGTGTTGTAATACATTGATATTCTTGAGTATTTCTAGCAGTCTATAAATTAGAAGTTAAACTAATTTTTCATTTTAAATTTGTAAATAAATCAATCAACTCGGTTTTAATTTTATTAAACTTAGTTAAAATTTTGTTTCTTGTAGTATTTCTACAAAAACATTAAAATTGAGGAACAAATTCACTTTATATTATTTTTTCAAATGTCGGCTGTTCACTCATTGAAAATTATTGTTTATATTTTATTATATAATCAATAACAGAATTTTGCGCGCAGGTAAGTTCATAGGAAAAATTAATAATATTACCAATTGCACATTTACCTATCTGCATTTGTGAAGTGAAATTAAGATGCGTCTTTTTAAGATAACTATCAGAATGTCTATGTAAGTGGCTAGTGCCACTCGATGTGTCACCTGAAAGTAATTTATTACAAATTTTATATTTTGTTTTAACAGTAACGGTGCTATCATTATTTTTTTCAATAAATTTTTTAAAAAAAATTCACACATTTAAAACTTTTTTACTAGATGAACTTACAGATGTAAATGCAGATGCACCAACAGATGTTGATGAAGTAGTTGGTGGATTAGGAATAGAAGCAAGGAGAGTGGAATTAGAACCACTATGTGAAAATGTGAAAATATCTTCTTCTTTATCAATGGTAAATATATTTGGATCCATAGATAAAATAAAAATTATAAAATTTTAAAGTAAATTAATAAATTAGAGAATAGAGACTAGAAACAAGTAACTTATAATTAAATTTTAAAAATAAAATAAAATAAAATTTTTTAAAGAAATTAATTAGAATTTTAAAAAATGTATTCAAAATTTAATTAAATATTACAAAAAATAAAATAAATTGTAGAAAATAAAGAAAATCGAATTAAGGAACTCCGATATTTAATTTTGATTTCGATCGATTTGTATTTTGATCTTGATTCTTGATCTTCACTCCTTAATTCGCTAACAATTACATCGAACACGATTATCATCAATTCACAAATCACCGAGTAATTAAGGAAAAGAGAGTAGAGAGAGTATGAAAGTGTTTGGATGAAAATATGAAAAGTATGGGGCCCTATTTATAGAAAAAATATGTAATATTTAAAATAAATAAAAAATCAAACTAGCCGTTGGCCGAGCCTGGGGCAGGCCGGGCCCAACGGTCAAAAAATCTAAGCCCTTGATTTTGAATCAAAATTGATCTTGGCCGTTAAATCAAAAACTGATTGTTGGGGGGGGGGGAGGGGGACCAGGTCAGGCCGGGCCTAATGGCTAGCCTATGCTTGGGCCTATGGGCGGGCTTGTGGGCCGCGGGCCTAGCCGGCCCACGGGCATTAGGGGTGGTTAAGACCCAAAAATGTACAGTAAGGGCTCAGGGTAGGCTCGGGCCTTGACTGGGCTATGTTAGGTCCGCACAGTTACGAGTACACCCCTATTGTGAACTTATTCAAATTTGTGAAATAGAAGAGCGGTCACATTTGCCTTCTCAGTTGCTACCTCTAGCAAAATACTTGGACCAACAATATGCATGGCTTGTTTTGGCTATATAGGTTGATGAGGGACATAAATATCGAATAAAAGTGACTAGCAATGGGTATTTTTCTCCTTTAGTTTCATAAAATAAGGTTAAATAGGTCATTCCATGACCTTCAAAGGGCAATTTTGATCAATCAATGATAAATGTTTTGATGTCAGGCATTTTTCATCTAAAACTCTAATGAACACCTCATAGTAGGTGTTATATGTACCATGAATATAAGGTACAAGGGGCGTGATGTAATTTTTCATAGGTCAGGAATTCATAAGTATTTGATCATTACCTCGGGTGAGGTAATAATATTTTAACCTTTAATAAATTATCATTCTAGATTGATTACAAAAAGTGTAATAATGTGTAAGACACCACAAGTTTAACAGCTTGTCAAAGGGTAACGTGTGGCCACTTAACGCAACAATATCAAGCACGTAAAGGAAATTAAGTAAGCAAAGAACGTAGGAGAAAATAGTAAATGCAAAAGGCAAACACGTGAGAAAGAGAAGAATACAAGAATAAGCTTAGAATTGACATTCAAATTCATAACTTAGAGGGAAGCATGGTAATGGACAACTGCTAATAACCATCAATCGCATAGGAGTATTTCGTAGCTTGTAGTTATAATTCATAGTAGTAGCAATCCAGAAGTACGGGTAGTTTGTAATCACCACATTTGAAGAGCTGTGAAGAATCGTATGTTCTGACACAAACAGGCCCTGGTTACAAGAAACAGATAATAGTATCTTAATAATGTGGTGATAAATGCCACGTAGCTCAGGTCTTGACACAGAATTTTAGCACAGAATTTGAAGAGCTGAGCTATGTAGCACAGAATTTTAACACATAAACAGACCTGAGCTATGTAGCACAGAATTTTAGTAGGCATGTCTTGGTTATAGAAAACAGATAATAGTGTCGTCTATTGTTTCGACTCTCTACGCTAGTACAATTTGTGCGTATTGAACATGATCACATTGGGGCAATTAATTTTATATTAATTATATAAATTAATTCACACCCTAAGATTATTATGAGTGCTTATACTCTTACTTTTAAAATAATTATTATTTACGTATATTTAATATTCGTTATTTTGATTCATTATATGGTGCGATCTTTTATGGACCAATAGTCCTGGTGAATTGGGTAGTGGTATTAATTATATAGTGAATATTAATTATTAACGGAATTCACATCATAATTGTTCGAGATTGACGATACCCCCTTAAGAAAACTTGTAAGTTTTGACCGGATCAAACCTTGTAGGTGGATTTAATTATTCGGCTGGCAAATAAGTTAAGCGGAAGGGCTTAAGAAATTTAAAGATACCAATTAAATTAAATTATCAGTAATTAAATTTAATTAGCAGGTATCGAAAAGTTTAACATGAGGAGATGAGTTAAGAATTTGATAACATGAGCTTGAATAATCGATTTTGAGAATATGACTGGGAGTGCAATTACGATTCTTTAGTGGTATAAATTATAATTTATATTTTTATAAAATTATCTAAGGGGCATGCAGGTTTTTATAATTACATTAGAAACTTAAGTCATATTTACTCTACAGGTCCCTGTTGTAACCCTATATATATGCGGTTATGCTAACCATAAATCATAAGTCTTCTTTCAAGACTAGAGTTTCCACATATTCTCTATTATGATTAATTTAGCAGGTTTAAGTTCACAAAGGATTGTAGCTCACTCTACATTCGTGACTCGCATCGAAAATACAGTAGAAGGCTTGATCGGGGCTTCAACTCGAAGAATTCACATTCGTGGTTGTTGTAGTAACCAAAATTAATCTACCAAATTTTAAAAGATATAATTTCGAATCTAACTTTGGGAGTACATATTTTATTTTAATTGTTCGATATCAAGAAATTTTAATCTGGAGTCTATTTCGGCGGTTACTTGTCTAGTAATTTTTTATCAAAAAATCATATTCAAATCAATAGTTATAGTAGTTTGCCTCCAATAGAATGGGCGATGGTCATTCAATGGTTCCTACTAATAGGAGCTATGCTAAGGATTTCAACCATGGAAAATAGGTTTTTGGAGGTAGATGCCACATGCCAACTAGCTGATTTGTCACTACCAAGTTAGTTCCTAGCAAAAGAAACCATTCTGTCAGTCCTCAACCCTTTTAGCCAAGTAAGAACATTAGAGAACCAAACAAGGCTAATCTTGGCCAAAGCATGGAAACATAAAACGAAGATGGGTTTACCCTCATAAAGTGTGTGTCAAACTGGTTTACTAAGTAGCTAAGACTTGATCAGTTGTTTCCTGCTTTCTAGAGAGTGAAAAGAAAGATGCTTAAGGCCCCCTAGTCATCTATAAAACAATGGATTTTTTTCAAGAATATCAAAATTAAGGTTCTTGAGATGGTGCCCATGATCAGTAGGACTCTCAAAAGGAAAATCCCAATGAGGTTTACTACATTCCAGCACGAAGAGCAATTTTGCCAAGAGCCAGAAGCAAAACATTGACCCAAAACTCTAAGTTGAGGTTAAACCCTGGCCGTGACAGAAAAATGTTTGAATATGGATTGTTTGAAGGAGCAAGAAGGGAACTATGATATAGAAAAAAGATTTGTTGGTTATTTTAGAGAAGGTCCTTTTGGAAGATAATCATAGTTCAGAAGAATCACAAAACCTTTAGAGGGAGAAGTAGCTTCTCACGAATGAGGATTGCAAGAAGTGATGGTGGTTGAGCTGAAGCTGCTAGCAAGAACTCATAGCCTAATGCAAATCTCTAAAGATGGGAATGTGCAGTTACAAGAAACCCTATGAAAAGATCCAAGGCAAAAGACCTAGTTTCCATGACACTAACATGTCACTGCTAGGCAAAATACATGGCTCTACTAAGTATAGCGCAAAAAGTCCTAGAAGAATGAAGAATTTCTAATCTAGGTCCACCCCAAAATGGTGGTGAGAAATAGCGAGATAAATCTAGGAAAAACTACTCAAATCAAACATGGAGTCTAGGCTGAGAAATGCCACGTAGCTCAGGTCCTGACACAAATAGGCCCTCAAACTAAAGGGTCTTAATAATGATCCTACAATGCCAGATCTCAAGCTCGATCGAGGTGAAACATTGTAGGTTTGAGAAATTATTACAAGTTAGATAGCTTGGGCCACATGGTGGGTATCCAAGCAATCCTAGAGCGAGCTCACTAGAATCTTAAAAAAAGTAGTTCTATAGGTGAAAGCTCGGGCCATAGAGACATCTAATCAGCCTAGTGTAGTTCATACTACTACTCCAAAGCTCAATGGAGCTTAAAAGTTCTTATGTTCAAATTTCATCAAGTGCTAAGAGTTCGCATAGTACATGGGTGCTCAGGCCTTAAAGGTGCCCAAGCAACGTTAGAGCTCGAGCTTAGTCGAATTGAAAAATCTTAAAGATTTAAAATTTTCTACAAGTTTAGAAGCAAGTCAAACATATAATGAAAAACATAGTAAAGATAGTGTTCGAGAAAAGTCGTTGCAATGATTGGAAATGGGGGTATAAGAGGCATCCCAAACTCATGAGAGAAAACAAGGCCCTACTCGGCAACCCCATCTACGGTCACATCCACGGTGACCAAGGGATCTTCAGCTCTAAACCGACATCTACCCCAGTTATGCGAGTCCCCCAGGTCAAGCATGACATGCCAAGTAACGTCCTTAGCCTTGAGGTAATATTTGTTGCTACCCACTACTGTTTATCATAGAGAATAGTAGTATTGAATCTCATGTACCCCGAGCTCAATACCCCAAAGACGGTTCAACATATCTACTACCATCATAATGACAAAGAGTTGTGAGTGAGCTGGGTAGGGCAAAGATTGTAGAAGTTCATCGCATTTACAATAGAGGAGGACAGGAAACCTAACTCTAGCTATGACGATGGCCACTAAAGGCCATACCTTCGCGTCCAGTTCTTTAGTCATATTATCACGCCTGGTTCATCATTCATCTAGTGTTCGTCATCGTTCAACAGACAAATTGTAACGTCATTTGGTATGGCATAGCTCTAGTCAAACTCTGGCAGTGCCTCTAGGGTTTTAAGAAGTTTTGGAGTTTTCCCATGGTTAAAACAAAAGAGAAAAGAGGGTTTGAGGAAGAAAGAAAATAGCACAACCAAAGAAATGGAAATGAGACAAAAAAAAAAGAGGCTTACGATCTCAGTAAATGGTATTAAGGGTCGTAAAATGTCGACTTGGACCTTTGATGTCCAAAAATGAATGCTTGAAGTCGAAAAACCAAGGGCAATGGGGAGGAACTGAGGTTGACTATAAACATAGTAAGAAGACTCTAGTTTTGCAAGTGGGGGGAGAAGAAGTGCCCAAGGCCCTATGGTGTGGGTATTTATAGCTCAAAACACATTGCCAAGCAATGACATAGCTCAAGCAAAGAAAAATGAATAGCCGAGCAATAGCTCATCATAAATTCAAATAGTCTAAATTTCTTAAAAACATCTTTGGAGTTACGGATTCCAAGGAGCAAGCCCCGTTGCAGGCATTAAATGGGTGCAAACTTACATCACGCACCTAAAGTGACCTTTTAGGACTTGAGACATATAAGGACTTATCGTTTTGCGTGACCAATACATCCCATTAAAGAATGACACCACAAAAGATTATTTAGGAACCCATCTAAGCATGTAGATATTGGTCATTTCATTCTCTAAGTAAATGCAGAGCAGCTGCCATTTACACTTTGCGAGGACGATATGATGGCATCCATGTCATCGCCACATCATGGAACTTAATGGAACCGTTATCCTGATTGGGTCTATTAGTCGAGGTGCAGGCTCAAAGATAGCTGATCAGTGATCTAACCGAACTCAAAGGGCTCGAGCACATGAGAGCCGAGCTCAAATATTTTGACGATCTATGGTTCGAGTTCTGCAGATTGTATGTCAAAGCCTAACACGAATATCGACGAATAAAAATTTATCGGTTAAATCCTATATAAAATAAAAAACAAAAAAAAACTAAAACAAAAAAAAACTACTGACAATACGCACTCCACACCATCACCAATAGAGCTATAGTTTTATGTATTGACTTGATAATTAGAATAAATAACGAAGGTAAAAGTCAAACTCATATCTCATCTATAAAAATAAAAGATTTTACACATTCACGTACACACATAAACAATTTAATATACCAAAAACTCTGTCCATTTAGTTTTTTTACCTTTAAGCACGTGCTAACTTGTTCGTTGTCGAAGAGCCTTTCGATTAAGCCTATTGCGGGACAGCTCTAACCATTTGCCAGTGTAGAAAGAGATGAAGACAGCTAACCCAGATAGTAGCCACTGAGGACTGGGAATGTGGATCTCAATTTTAACCCTTTGCAGCTCCAACAACCAAACATCCCTCAAACGTGCAACTCCACTACCCAACCTCCACATGTAAAAAGGGAGATCAAACAAGGAAGAAAAATAAAACCATGACCCTTATAAAAAGCAAGGTAAAGGCCATAGATTTACAGAGTAGGGATTGGAACCCAGAAAGTGAATGAGGCTTTTATCTCAAGAGTGTCTCAGAGAGATGGGATGTTTCTGAGGGTGGTTGCCCCTCTCTGATTCAAAAGCAAGCCCATGATTTCTTCATCTCCCTCTCTAAAACCAACCCCCCTTTGGGTGCGTGTGTGTGTGTGTATATATATATATATATATATATATATATA
>JAOTRH010114340.1:0-15147 GCA_034768845.1 Heliamphora exappendiculata
AAAAACCTCAGGATACGAGCCTAGTGAGCATTGAGAGTTTTTCAAGTAACAACCCAGAGCGAGCGGAAGTGTAAGTCTTGGTGAAGAACTTAGCAAGCTGTAAAGAGGAAGTGATGAAAGGTAGATTAATAGTACTACGTTGATGATGTTGACTAACAAAATGACAACCAATCTCTATATACTTCATACGCTCATGAAAAGTGGGGTTGTGAACAATTCGGATAGCACTCTTCTTCGCAAAATAGAGAGAAGTATGAAAAGTGAGAGAAACACTTAAATTAGAAAGTAGCCATCTGAGCCAAGCAATTTCAGTGGTAACATGAGCCATGCATGATATTCAGCATTTGTAGTAGAACCAGCACTGTTTCTTGGCTTTTCCAAAAAATGAGTCACTAAGACACAAAATCTAGTAGTGGACTTGCGATTAGACACCTCACCAACTTAATTAGCATCAACATAAGCATGCATAAGTAAGGTTGAAGAAGATAACAATAATTTCTGAAATATAGTACCATGGATATAGCGTAAAATGCGTAGTAAGGAAGCTGAATGAGTGGAGCGAGGAGCATAGATGAATCGACTCACTATATGAACAACATACATAATATCAAGACGAATTACAATAATATAAACCAAACACCTAACCAATTCTCGATAGCCAGTGGGATACTCAAGAAGAACACCATTAGAAGGAAAAAACTTGGCATGTAACTTAATAAGAGTGTCAACAACGTTATCATTAATGAGGTGAGAACAATGAATTACCTCATTAGCATATTTAGATTAAGATAAGAGAACTTTTATAACAAGAAACAATTTCTATACTAAGAAAATATCACGTAAAAGATGTTTTACATCAGAAATAGCACTTGAATCAGAACTAGTGATGATCCTATCATTCACATGTAATAGCAAAATAACAATCCCAGCAGTAGTAGTGTGGCGGAGAAATAAAGTAGAATCACGAGTACTAGGATTAAAGCCCATTTGGGATAAGGTACAGAGAGATTGCTTCAAACCATAAAGGACGTGACGAAGACAATAAAATGAGCCAGTGGGATGAGGAAGGCCCAAAGGAGGCGTATGGACTTCCTTATTGTGATGTCCATTAAAAAAGTATTTTTAACATCTAGTTGCAGAAGAGGCCACCGACGAACTACGACAACAAAAATCAGAGTACAGACGGTAGTCATCTTAGCCACAAGAGCAAATATTTCTTTATAATCAATCTCATACTATTGCTAAAAATCCTTAACAACTAACCTAGCCTTATAGCGCTTTAAACTACTATCACAATGAGTTTTGACTTTGTAAACCCACTTACTGTTATGGTTGTATACTAAAAACCATGCATTAGATTTTTAATTTTAATTTTATTTATTAAAAAAAATTACTTTTTCATTTTAATGAGAATATTTATGAGCAATGTATTCATTTCATTATTTATTTAATGTTGTGCGCATGTGTCTTTTATTCAACATGGTAGTTAATCTAGTGTATAGAGTTCGGTTTACACACAGAAGATCAGATTATCGGTTCTTGTAGAATATAAATTTATGGTTCACAGTCTTAAGATGAATTGTGCAAACCATTGGTATGGCTGTAACACAGTGTTTTAGTAGATCTGTCTTGATTACGGAGAATGGTAATTGTTTTGAAATAATTGTTCTGACTCATTGTGATAATACACTTTGTGTGTATTGAACAGGATCACGTTAGGGTAATTAATTTTATACTGATTATATAAATTAATTTACACCACATGGTTATTATGAGTGCTTATACTCTTAATCTCAAAATAATTATTAGACACGTATATTTATGTTAAATATATTTAGTATTAATATATTAAGTATTAATAATATCCTGTGGGGATGCCCATAGTATCTGCTATATACTTTCAGTGCTTAATAAATACGTGTGTACGTCTCACAATGAGAATATACGCTTTTTCGTATTGTTTCTGTCTCTCTTCTATTCTAACATGGTATCAGAGCCATGAAACCCTAGTCACCACGAAACCCTAACCCTAACCCTAACCCTAACCCTAACCCTAACCACCAGTGACAAAACCCTAACCCTAGCCGCCACCCAACAGAACCCATCACCATCAGACCACCTCGCCTACCCCCGTCGGCAACCCCGAAGGCCTCGCCGACCATCGTCGGCTCTCCAGGAGCTTGTGCCGACCACCGTCGACCCTTGTCGACGACTCCAAAGTTGCGCCGACCTTCGTCGGGGCTCTAGCAAGCTTCGTCGCCCCTCGTTGGTCATTCCAGAGGCTTCGCCGATCCTTGTTACCCCCTCCAAGGGTGCCATCAACCACCATCCACCATCCTAGGAGCTTCGATGACCACGGGCGCCCATTCTAGGCTCCTTCCGAGTCTTGTCGCTCACTTATAGCCTTCCGACAGATCTCAAACAAGTGCGGCTAGGTTCTCTTTCCCTCACAGTGGTGTCTGCTGGTACCCTGACACTGTGAGGATTTGGTGTGGTGCTTTCTCGTACCTCCATGTGGATTGAGACGTGTATTTCGTGGTATTTTTGGTTCTCTTGTTGGTGAACAAGGATGTCAGAGGATTTTGTGACCCGCGAATCCCAAGTTGATGCTGGACGACAGTGTACCATAGAGGTGTTCTCCTCATCCACATGGTTGGTTGATCGGAAACTTGATGGTGCCAATGGTTATGCTTTATGGAAGAAAAGTGTTATTAAGTTGCTTCAAAGTATGGAGCTCGATTTCCACCTCTTTGATGATCCTCCAGCACAGACTTCAGCGACCTTTCGGACTTGGACCCGGGATGATGCCCGGATATTCAGTTAGTTGCTCAACTCAATGGATTCTTTTGTTCAAGCTTTGGGAACCAATACTGATACTGTACGAGAGATCTGGTCCTCGTTGGAATCAATCTATTCTTCCACTAATAATCTCTCCCGCTTATATGATATCATGAAGGGCTTCTTTCAGTCCCAGCAGTCCGGGAAGCCTCTTCAGGATCACTTTATGCAATTTAAGATTTTGGCTGACGAGTTTAATCGTCTTCTTTCGTTCACGAATCAGCTGTCTCAGTTTCAGCAGCAGACACAACAGCTTCTGGTGGTGTGCTTCTTGGCCAGTTTGGACTCCGAGTTTAACTCAGCGCGTTCTCAAATCCTTGCTGGAGCCGATATTCTCACTCTCTTTGAGACATTCTGACGTATGAGTCGGGCGTCCCGTCGGGATGAGTCTCGTAGTACTAGTACATCTCCTGTTGAGATCTCTGATCAGTCTGCTTTGGTGGGTGTCTATGGTAGCTACAGCAGTCGAGCCCGCGGTCGTGGGAGTGGTAGCAAGTCTGGTCGAAGAGGAGGTCGTGATGGTGGTCGTGAGACCCGTACGTGCCACTATTGCGGGATTCGGGGACATTCGCAGTGAATGTTACAAGCTTCATAGGAGGCCCCCACTGGTGGCTAATGCCACATCTGATTTCAACCAACATGACTATATTCAGCCCAGTCCGCAGGAGGCACCCACCTCGACCAGACGAGTTGTTGAGATGACTGCTGCAGAATATGATCAATATATGTATAGTCAGATTGGATAGAGTACGAGCTCTTTCGAGGTACCAGCGGCCACCTTTGCAGTAATTCTACTGCATGTGTGGCTACCCCTCACACCTGATTTATTGATTCTGGCGCTTCTGCTCACATGGCTGGCTCATCAGATATTATATCAAATTATAAGCTAACTCCTGGTCATGCTGGTGTTTTGATAGCTAATGGATCCTCCTTAGCCGTTGAGGGTTGTGGTGTTGCGACACCAACTCCTACCCTCTCATTATACAATGTCTTGCATACTCCTGTTAATTCCTTTAATCTATTATCCATTAGTTAGATTACTGCTGATCTGAGTTGCTCCGTGACATTTTTTCCTGACTCGTGTATTTTTCAGGATCTTACGACGAAGAGGACTATCGGTAAAGGACGGGTCTCTGGGGGGTTGTACCTGCTAGATGCTGCTCCTGCTCAGGCGTATTCTGCCTTGTCGTCTTCTGTCCTTGATATTCATTGTTGTCTTGGGCACCCTGGTTTGTCGAGTCTTAAAATTATGTACCCTAGTTTAAAGTCTGTGTCTGCCATTGAGTGTGAGTCATGTTGTTTTGCCAAGCACCTGCGTGTGCTTTTTCAGTCTCGAGTCAATAAAAGTGCTTCTGCTCCCTTTCAATTAGTTCATTATGATGCCTGGGGACCTAGTCCGGTCACATCTTTATTTGGTTTTCGCTATTTTGTGAGCTTTGTAGATGATTATTCTCATGCCACATTTCTATATTTAATGAAAAATAAATCTAAGGTTTTATCTGTGTTTACTCAATTTTGTATGACTGTGCAAACCCAATTTGGTATGTGTTAGGGTCTTACGTAGTGATAATGGGGGGAGTATCTATCTACTGTCATGTCATGAGGGAGTTTCTAGTGAGTCATGGTATTTCCCATCAGACGTCATGCCTTGATACTGCCGAACAAAATGGGGTGGCTGAGCGAAAAAATAGACATGTTTTGGAAATAGCCCGTGCCCTTCTATGTCATATGCATGTTCCTCATTATTTTTGGAGTGAGACTGTTCTTACAGCGTGTTATCTTTTTAATCGTATGCCATCTACTGTCTTGGATGGCGTTTTCCCGATGTCTGTCTTAACTCCTCT
Source organism: Heliamphora exappendiculata (assembly GCA_034768845.1). Taxonomy (NCBI): domain Eukaryota; kingdom Viridiplantae; phylum Streptophyta; class Magnoliopsida; order Ericales; family Sarraceniaceae; genus Heliamphora; species Heliamphora exappendiculata. Next base: position 4,683 of record JAOTRH010114340.1, read on the forward strand.
GTTGCCTAGGCACTCCCTGCCTATTAAAATATTTGGTTGCGTCTGCTATGCGCGTGACACTAGACCACAGGTTACTAAACTTGATGCTCGTGCCTCAAATGTGTGTTTCTTAGCTACCCTCAACACCAGAAGGTGTATCGATGTTACTGTCCTGCCCTTCGTCAGTTTGTTGTGTCTCGGGATGTTACTTTTCTAGAGTCGACCCCATTCTATTCTCCTTCTCCTCCTATTCCACCTCTGGGTCGTGCATCACCTCCCTCTCCCTTGTCTGTCGATTTCTTGGTATCTCGGATTGTAACTGATACTCCTGCCGCACCTTCTGAGCCACTCCCGGCGTCACCTCTTGCAGCTTCGCCCTCCCGTGATCCGCCTTCTGCTGAGCCAGTTCTCTCGTCGGTTGATCCGTCAATAAGTGAGCCATCTATTGCTGCCCGTCGCCCTTATCGTCTTTGTCGGGATCACCCCCGGTATGTTGACTCCTATAAGGGCTTGTCAGCTTCTTTACGTGCTTTTATTGCTACAGTTGATACTACTGCTGTTCCTGGTAGTGTTTCAGAGGCTCTCTCCCATCCTGGTTGACGTTCTGCTATGTTGGAGGAAATGTCTGCCCTGGATCATAATGGCACTTGGGATCTTGTTTCTCTTCCTGCTGGGAAACAGGCGGTTGGCTGCAAATGGGTTTACACTGTGAAAGTGAATCCTGATGGCTTTTTGGCTTGCTTAAAAGCACGCCTTGTTGCAAAAGGTTATGTCCGAACTTATGGTGTTGACTACTTTGAGTCGTTTTCTCATGTTTCCAATATGACTTCCATTCGCCTTTTTCTTTCTCTTGTTGCCACTCGAAATTGGCCGCTTTATCAGTTGGATGTCAAAAATGCCTTTTTCCATGGTGATCTTCAGGAGGAAGTCTATATGGAGCAACCTTTCAGTTTTGTTACTCGGGAGGGGTCTGATCTGGTGTGTCGCCTTTGTCGTTCTCTATATGGTTTAAAACAATCTCATCGGGCCTGGTTTGGATGGTTTATCATGGTGGTGCAACAATTTGGTTTGCGGCAATCAGGAAAAGATCATACCGTGTTCTTTCGTCGGACTGATTCAGGTTGTATTCTTCTCGTTGTATATGTTGATGATATTGTTATCATTGGCGATGACCGTGTTGGGATTAGTAGTCTAAAGGCCTTTTTGCAGGCACAATTTCAAACTAAAGATCTTGGGCACCTGCGGTTTTTTCTGGGGGTCGAGGTGGCCCGAAGTAAGCATGGGATTTTTATTACTCAGAGGAAATATGTGATTGATATTTTGCGCGATGCTGGCCTGTTGAATGCCAAAAGTGTGGAGTCCCCAATGGATCCGAGTGTTAAGCTTCTTCCTGGTGACGGTGCTGTGTTTCCTCACCCTGACCAGTATTGCCGAATGGTGGGAAAACTTAATTATTTGACCACCATGACCCAACCAGATATTGCCTATCCAGTCAGCATTGTTAGTCAGTTTATGTCTGATCCCCGTGTTCCTCATTGGAATACAGTGGTTCGTATCCTTCGGTACCTCCATTCTAACCTAGGAAAGGGTCTACAGTTCTGTGATCAGGGTTATTTCCGTACTGAGGGTTATTCTGATGCAGACTGGGCAGGATGCCCGATTGATAGGAGATCTACATCAGGATTCTCTGTCTTTGTTAGTGGGAACCTGGTATCGTGAAAGAGCAAGAAGCAAGAAGCAAGAAGCAAGATGTGGTGTCGAGGTCCAATGCTGAGGCGGAATACAGGTCTATGGCATTGGCAACATCTGAAATCATGTGGGTTCGACAATTTCTCACTGAATTAGACGAATCACTTATGGCTCCTACCAAGCTGTGGTGTGACAATAAGTCTGCTGTCTACATCCCTACTAATCCAGTGTTTCATGAGCAGACTAAGCACATCGAGATTGATTGTCATTTCGTCCGTCAAGAGTATAAGAATGGCACTATTGTTTTTGGCTTTCTTCGATTTGGTGAACAGTTGCCTGACGTGTTCACTAAGGCGCTGCCTGGGCAGGGTTCACTACATTTGTAACAAGTTAGGCATGATTGATATCTATGCTCCAATTTGAAGGTGGGTGTTAAATATATTTAGTATTAATATATTAAGTATTAATAATATCCTGTGGGGATGTCCATAGTATCTGCTATATGCTTTCAGTGCTTAAAAAATACGTGTGTACGTTTCATAATGAGAATACACGCTTTTTCGTATTCTTTTTGTCTCTCTCCTATTCTAACAATTTAGTATTCGTTATTTTGATTCATTAAAGGGTGCGATATTTTACGGGTCTATAATCCCAGTGAGTTAGATAACGGCATTACGTATATGATGGATATTAATTATTGACGAAATTCACGTTCCGGCAAGGGATTGATGATACCTACTTAAGGAAGCTTATAAATTTTGATCGTGCTAAATCCTGTAGATGAATTTTATAATCCGACATATCAAATAAGTTAAGCGAAAAGTTTCAAGCAATTATTAAATAGGTCAATTAAATATAATTGCCAGTAATTTATTTTAATCGACGGGTATCTGTAATCTTAACGTGGGGAGAATAATAAGCATTTAATAACAGGAGCTCGAATAATCGGTTTTGAGAATAAGGCTGGGAATGCAATTACAATTATTTAGTGGTATGATTTGTAACTTATGTTTTTAGGAAATTGCTTTTGGCTTGAAGTGGGTTTTCCTAATTACATTACAAGCCTTTGTTTTATTTACTCATTAGATTCCTACTGTAGCTTATTTATATGCCGTTATAACTCTGGTTGCCAGACAATATTCATTCAGTCTTCTTAGGGTTTCCACGTATTTGTGAGAATCAGAAAAAAGGAGAGGTAGCCAGACGGGATTTGGAACAAGAAAGATCAGAGCCCACACTCTGTTCTTGTTTCGACATTCAAGAATACAGCATAAGATCTGAATGGAGAAAAGGTTACTGGTTTTCTACCGTGTTGATCTTCGGATTTAAAGTTTAAGTGTTGAAACCTGATCAAATCAGAGGGATCACGCAGTTATAATTTTTATTCTGCCTTGTGGGTGTGCTGGGTTTTAGTTTTCGGAGTTTGGGAAAAGTTTTTGTTTTTTTGTACGGATTTTGTCTGAACGGTTTCTCTTCGGTCTGGGCGGTGCGGCGCTAAATAGTTTTTTTTTGTTGTTCGTTCTTCGCCCTGCACTACATTTGATTCGATTCATATGCACCGTCATGGAATCTTGGGATTTCGGTCCCCCTTCACTTGCACCCAATGAGATTTTTACGTGCGATCAAAAGAACCAATTCCCAAGTACAAGTCTTATCAAGAGCGGTTAATTCATCTTGCATTGCATTGATCCAATTGGAGTCAGTATATGCTTCTTTATAGGCCTAGGGCTCAAAATAAGAATGGATAGTAGATAAAAAAAAGCATGGTAAGAAGAAGAAAAACATGGATTAGAAGAAACAAGTTTTACGACGAGTAGCGCCGTTTAGAAGGATCAGAATCCACGGAGGCGGATGGAACAATGTTGGAGTTGGGTGATGAGGGTTGAGAAGGAGGAACCAGCCCGCGAGAATAAATTAAAGGAAGAGATGGAATATTGGAAGAATTGGATGAAGGAGGAAGATCAAAGACATCAAGAGTACGAGTAAATTCCTCACAAGACACATCATCAAGGAAGGGATTGATATGAATCAAATCCTCTAAGGAGACATGGGCATATTTGGGAGGAAGATTAAAATAGGAGAATCGTTAAAAAACACATGACTTGAAACATATAACTGTTTAGATACATGATTATAGCACTGATACCTTTTCTGTTGAATACCATGTCCCAAGAAGACATAGAGGACCGAATGAGCACAGTGTTTAGTGTGCTCTCGTTTGGGAAGGAGGACAAAACATATTAATTCAAAGACACGTACCAACGAGTAATTAGGGCCCTGCCATACAGTTTTTTTTATAATGAGAGATCCCAGAAAGAAGAGGAGTGGGCATGCGATTGAGAAGATAAACATCGGTAAGAATGGCTTCTTTTTAGAAAACTAGAGGAACAAATGAGGAAAGAAGAAAGGAGTGAGCTGTATCAATAATGTGCTGATGTTCCCTTTCAACTTTACCTTTATGTGCTAGAGTATCTGAACATGAAGACTAATGAATAGTGGTAGATGTGGCTAAACCATTAGTGAATTTGGTTAAGAAATATTCCCCACCCAAATCAAAACGAAGAGTCTTTATGGTGGTGGAAACTGAGTATGAACCATAGAGTGTAATGTCCGATAGGATGGCGAGAATCTAGTAGCCGAAAGCATCACTGGTCCACATTTAGTTCCTCGAAGCACATTTTCTAAACAAACTAAAGTCAATTCGAGTTGATCTTGTAAAAGATCCGCTAGAGAACGAATATATTTATTTTTCCAAAAGAAGTTGGATTTGTGAAGACATGAGATACACCTAATTGAATCAATTGTAATCCTCAACAAACAGATATAACATAGATCTACCCTTTGTTACAGTGGAGACCCCACACATCAGTATGAGCAAAAGAGAAATGAGAGCTAAAAAGAGAAAAGAGAAGTACTTTTATTAAACAATAAAGCTAACATTTTTAGCAAGTTTACAACCATTGCTCTAAAAAATGTCACTAGTAGATACTTTATCCAAACAACTAGACTGGACTAAACTTTTTCATCACTCACTAGACAAATGGCCTAATCTAGAATGCCAAAAATGAAAAGATGAGTTCTGAAGTGAACATAAAGGAAATAGATCAATAGAAGATGAATCCACAAGAATATGCAAGTTCTTCAAAACATATAAATCACCAAATGTACGTTTGTTCCCAATCTACTTCTTGGACCTCCGATCCTTAACAACACAATCAGAGGAAGAAAACAAAATATCAAACCAAAATCAGAAAGTTGACCAATAGATAATATATTGACAGAAAACTATGACCCAAAAAACATTAGGAATAAATGATGAAAAAGACGAGGTGGGGGGAACAGAGCCAACAAAAGTAACAAGCATAAGGAGCCATCTCCACGACAATTAGTGATTGAGAAAGGGTGAACACAATGACCGAGACTAAACAAATCAAATGTTATATGATAAGAATAATCAAAACCACAAATCAAATTAAGTAATCGTTGTAAATAAGACCCATGCAAACCTGAATGAGAATTGGCCATAGTAGAAGCATGTGGTTGAGTCCCAAAGGATGCAATTCTAGTAAGAAACTGCTCGAACAAAGACTGAACTGTGGGAGAAAGGGGATCACTAGAGCTAGGTGCTGTTAGAGCAGCCGAAGGACTATATGACTGTGAGGGGGGTCGGTATGACGAGAAGCTACTGGAAGCGGACAATGGCTTAGAGGAAATACATCCCTTGGTTAGCTTCGAGCACGTATTCTTCGAATGCCCTTTCTAATGACAAAAGTTGCACTCATCCATAGCAACACGTGTTTGGGCTTGCCTATGACTTGAATAAGTTGAGGAAATGGGGTAATAAGCAACAATGGAGGCTAAACAGAAGAACTAACAAACACTGACCGGGTGGTTATCTGTATAACTTTGAACCGAGTCTTTTTAGCAATAAGTACACGAACTGCTCCATCAATGGAAGGCAAAGGTGAACGATGTAAAATAGTGCCACAAAGATGCTCAAACTAGTCCTGAAGAGGCACGAGAAACTGCACCAGTCTTTGTTTCTCTCTATATTTTTCACATGGCTATCAACCATTCGTGAATCCTATGGTTTCATAAGGGCCAATTGATCCCAATACAAGGACATCTCATTATAGAAGTCTTGAATTGACTTATCCTTTTCATGGCACCTTGAACAATCATTTCTAATAATATTGTTTGTCAAATTTGGACTTAAGGTACATATTTTTCAAATATTCCCACACCTTTGCTGTATCATACTTGGAGAAGTTCATATCAACTCTTAGTTTTATAGAGTTGTGCAATGAACTGAGTACCTGAGCATTTTTCATCTCCCATTGTGTAACATATTTTTCATATTCTTCAACCTTAGGATCTAAAGGTTTAACTGCCAAACCCGTCTCATAGTTCCACTTTCATGTAAGAAAAATTATCAACTTGACCTTGAGCCTGAGTATTATATTTGGTTATTTACTAAAATTCCCCTTTCCAGGGGAAGGATGGATTGGATGCATTTTGTTGTATTATATTGAGATTCAATGGCTCTTTCTTGACCCTCTATCATGGACTATTCACATTACAACCCAACAAAAAATGGAGGGTTCTGGTGGAACAAAACAATGCTAAGCTAAGAGCGCCTCACAACTAAAAAGAATTCAGGGGGGTCCATTTCATTTTTCGAGCTGGGATGAATAGGTTCACGAGATGAGAGAATTCAGGATACCCACCAGAAAAACAGCCCCATTTTCCTTTGCCAAGTAAAAAGTTTGTCGTCTTACTGGGCTAAGGCTTCGAGTCTTTTCTCACCATTATGAACTCTTCAACTTGTAGTCCGACCAATAGGAATAATTATCCCCATTCATCTTGATGTTAATAGCTTATCATTTTTCATCCGACATTGTGGGAAGAAAAATGAAAAGAAGTTTTGAAGACCAACTAAACATTGAGCCCAAAGAATAAAAAGCACGGAAGTTCAGACGATGGTTGTCGGTGCTAGATGAATGTTTGTCAAAGGTTTTCGGAGCCAAGTAATGGTCGGGTGAGACTTAAACGCACAAACCAGAGGTGCACATTGTCGTTATTTGCAAAAGGAACCAACCAGAAATAACCAAACAAAGATTTCACGTTAGTGGAGTTACAACAAATGTCGTCAGTGTCGGGAAAGGACGTCAGAGTAAGACGAAGATTTGAAGAGGTTGATAGTGGTAGACAGAAGTCCGGCGAAGGCTTCTTGAGCAAATCGGGTGCCGACTACTTTAGTATAGCTATACCTAAAAATGTTTTCTTCCTACCCTTTCCCTTTTATGAGAAAACAAAAGATCTCAATCTCAGCACAAAAAAAGAACAAAGGAAAATGCTAATAAGTGGCGCACTCAGCCAAAAAAAAAAAAAAAAGATTTTTAGTAGCCTCCGAGAGTACGTTGATGTCTTTGCATCGAGTTTTGAGGATATCCCGGTCGAGCCTCGTTGAATATCGTCTAGTAGTAGAGCCAAAAATGCAAAACTGGTGAAGCAGAAATTGGCAGAGTGGAAACTGGAATGAAAGGAAGGATCTAGCTCCAAGAAAGGTAGGAATGAAGTCAGACAAGAAGTTAATTGCAAGTGAACTATGAGTTCAATCTTTGCGATTTTGCCAAATAGACCCAGTTTGGGTTGAGGCCTCCCGAGATAGTTTTGATGCTTGATGAATGATCGATCAGAGAGGGATCAATGTTGGTCAGATATTTTGATTGTCAATGGTCACTGACGTTGTCCAAGTGTTGTGCTGATTTCTTTGAGGCTAGGTTTGTTGTCTGTGATCGTAGATTGTGATGGGAGAGATGTGGACGACTAGGGTTGCATCTTATAAGAACCTTTCTCTGATACTGTGTTACAATATTTGAAAAGGCTAAAAATAATTACATTATGTTCTAACTCTAAAAGAAAGCTAAAGCAAATGACAAAGCAACCAGAAACAACCAATAAATACTCACTTTCACCAATAATTACATTAGATAGCCTAACCTCATTAGCCGAAAGACTGAACTATCCTCAAGATAAAAACACAAAATGACAAAGCAGCCAGAAACAACCAATAAATACTCACTTTCACACTTTTCCACACATAATGACATCCATCTCATATGCACTTGTAGAATATTCAATGTTAACCAAGGAAGGTAATAAAAATGATATCATGCGAGTTGAAGTTGCAGCATCTTCGAAAAATTGTAAGATATTTGCTACTAGACCACTTGAAATTTGTTGCATTACCTTCTCGCAATTCCTTGCATCACAAGCAATATTCTCCATCTTCCTCAAAAGGTTCTTCTAAGGCTTTGTACATGAGCCCTTGAAGATTATTACCTTTCTAAGAACCACGGACACTGAGAGAGCAAGCGTATTGTGTCGGACACTGACATTCTTTAGACACTCTTAAAAGCATGCCCGACACATTTAAGCGTGTCTTAGGTAATAAATAATATTTATAATATTCGATATTTTGTAGATACTTTAATGACACTTATTGAACACTTCAAATGCGTCTTATGTGATGAATCTCTTCATAGTACCAATATTTTGAATTATTTGAAACACAACTTATGTGCACTAAATATGTGATAAAACATTTCTATGATAAAATATATTTCTTTTACATTTAATTAGTGATATTAGTGATATGTTATATATTTTTCATTAGTTTTAAATAAATGATTAATATAGTAGTAATATGTGAAAAAAAATATAAATTTCTAACGTGTTCTAAACATGTCTTGTTCAGTATTTTTTGAAGATCAACTTGTTCGTGTGTTAATATCGCGTGTTCGTGTCTATGCTATTTAGCCACCTCTCTATCCGCCTCTTTTCTTTTGTCTCTTTCTCTCTTCTAGATCTATTAATCTTTTTCTTTCTATTCCCTAGCCTGCCTCTAGGTTCTAACGTCTGACACGTAAGACCGCTCTCCAGTAAATCTACTTAAACTCTCTGGTCAAATCATCTACAACTTTAGAGCTTGAGGTTGGTTGTCTTGAGCTTTGATCCATGTTAAGTATCCTCTTCCTCCTCTTCTTTGCTTCACTTAATCCTCGGTGGCAATCTATGTTACATGGACTTGAGTACGAGTGTCTGGGGGCACATGTAGACAGGTACATATTTTGTAAATTGAGTTGCCTAAACGAAGTAGTAGTTGATCCCGTAGAGGCAAGGGCGAATCGAGACTGGCATCTACTAATAGCATGGTCTAAACACATAGCTAAGTAGCAACAATTGAAGCCATTGATCCACCATGCAAGTATGTGTCTAAGAGTCGGATTTATCTAATTCTCATGTCAATGACATTGGGACAGGATATAATATTCGTATTCCTTAATATATCTTTTTTATTTTATAGGATAAATAGTATTTAAAATATTTCATATAATATTTCATGTATAATACGAGAGCTTATGCATAATTCTATAGTAACTGCAAATTATTATACCTTTATGCACAATAAAAAATTTCGGACACATTTTTCATACTCTTATTCAAGTGTCGAGTGTCCGACATGGGTACTTTATATATTTAGAAGAGTTTATGTAACATATGTGGCAATCCCCGTGTCCTCTTGCTTTGTGCTGATGTGTGAGACTGTCAATTTTTTGGGTCTGTTTTCTTATTTTATTTAACAATAAGGCGCTCGTGGTTGGATATGCACAATTCAAACCACCTCGATTTCAACAAGTATTTGGTCATGCAGAGCAAGAATCCGACGAAATCCTGCAGTGAATGGGCTGCTTTAGCTTACCCCAATTTTCTACAATTGTTTCCTCAAAGCCCATGGGATTTCAAACTTTGGTTTTAGATACTGAACAAGTAGAGTTTACTTTTGTGCATGGGTTACATAAATAGGTCTTCTACTTGTGAACTGGTTACATATGAATTGGCCCTTAGTTAACATATTTGTGGGTAGTATGGTGGTCTTAGCCTTTCCTTAAGTTTATGGCTTGATTCATTTTCATATATTTTTTATTTTGTAGAAAAACATTTTTGTTTAATCTCCAGTTAGCTATCTTTGACTTTTATTTGAGCACATTTTTTAGGGTTAATTACGTCTACGCCCCTTGGATTTGATGGTAATCACAATGTCACCCCCCTTATTCTCTAAATTACTTTTCAAAAATATGTAACAGTCAAATCCTTCCATCAATCAACTGTCTCTTAACTTGACGATTCCAATTCAATCCTCGCCTCCACCTCAGCTCCAAGCTCCAACCAGCACCACCACCTTCAACTATCACACATTGCCATCGACACCACATGCTGCCATTGTGATCGCCATCCCACATCGCCATGGTCATCACAACTAAACGCCGCTGTTGTAATTGCCACCACACCGTAGCCAATTGATTGACTGTCATTGCCATCCCACCCCAACCAATTGACCGCCATCCCACTCACCCTAGCCAATCAAACACCATTAACCCAGCCAACCATCACTACTGCACTCTAGCCAATCGACCACCATCGCTGCTACATGCTGCCACCATCTCCTATAATTTGTGATCATCACCACTACCACACACCACCATCTTAATCATCCAACCCGACAGCTCCACTAACTCAGCCACCAATCGCCACCCAAACCTCAAATCGCAACCCTCAACCACTAATTGCACCTTCTGATCTACCAATTACACCAATCAAAAAATTATGTATAAAGTATATATACATGTCCATATATACACGTGTGGTTTGGATGATTTTGCATGGATTGAAGAATGGGTTGGTGGCGGTGAGGATTGTTGGGTAAAAGGGGGTGGACCCTAGAAGAAGGAAG
>JAOTRH010114381.1:0-15146 GCA_034768845.1 Heliamphora exappendiculata
CTCTCTCTCTCTCTCTCTCTCTCTCTCTCTCTCTCTCTCTCTCTCTCTCTCTCTCTCTCTCTCTCTCTCTCTCATCGTTACAGGGTTTGCTATGACTTTTTACTATCGTTAATGAGGCTTAAGCTTCTGTTCAATACATAATGGCTAAAGCTAACTTTGGTTGGTCTTGATGACTTGACGATATCTTCACCTTTTTTCGGCATATTATCATATGACTTGACGTTATCTTCACCTCTTTTGGTTTATTACCAGCCGTCGGTTCAGGAAATTTATTCCAACTTAATTCTCTCTATGTGTGTCTCGCTGAGCTTGTAAGCATTGTTCTCTAATGCTAGGTAAGTGTTATTTTGTTCGCCCACCCAACAAATTGGTGAATAATATTTATTTTTTTATTAGTCTAAATTGTAGAGCCTACTATACATTTAGAAGTTGGGGGTAGTGTTTTAAACTAAAGAGTGGGTATTGTTCACTCACTTGTGGGCGGATAAAATTTATTTTAATGCTGTCTATAATTCATAAATATTGAACTTGCTTGAGTTCTTTTGCTAATAATTGCAAGTTTAAAAGATTTAAATTTATAACAGAAAAAAAAAATAAAAGAAAAAATTGTTATAGAGGCTCTTTATTATTTATAGAATATACCATAGTGGATTTTTATTTTTATTTTTATTGCAATGCATGGTAATTTGATGAAATACAGTGAATTACAATTGTGATAAAGATTTAATAGAGCATAACATCACAATTACAAAGAAACTTGTTAAGTGAGAAATCTCAATGGAAGATTTTCTCACCCTTAAAATACTTTTCTAAGGGTTTTAGAGAGAGTTTTTTTGAATAAGAAAATAAGCAAATGCTCAATAGCATTGCGGCCCATCGGTAGCATGTGGCGGATCTACTAGAATAGTAGGAGAGGAATAACTTTATGCCTCTTTTTATGTCTTTCTTTATGCATTTATGCTTTTAGAATAAAAAATTAAAAATAACCACTAGTAGGGGGGAGATAGAGGTGGTGTTTGTTAGTATATTTTCTAAATAACTTTTTTTTCGGTCTTTAGTGATTTTTTTTTTTACATTTTAGTTCAAAATTTTATACTTTATATAGAATTTTCATGGTCGTAGACGAAAAATATTATTTTTAGTCAAAATATAATTTATTTATTTTTGTTAGTCTTTTTCGACATTAGGAAAAAAATAAATTAAAAACGAACTTTTAAATTATTTTAAAACGTAACACTCCCAGATTCTCAACTAAAACCAAGTCTTGAGACTCTTGACAGGTTAGCATAGGTTCCAAAAAAATGTATTACTTGTTTTATCCCTTTTTTCTTTTCTTTAGCGGGTTTTGTTTATTTTTACTTTATTGGTTCTGGTTTTAAGTTAGAATTTTTTTCTTGTCTAAACTCATAAGAAAAAAGTCAATTGTTAAATTATATTCTTTTTGTATGGTGGGTTAAAATAACTTTTCTAAAAATTATTTTTTTACTTATTTAGTTTAAACTAAAAAATTAAACATAAAAAGCATTACTTTAAATCAACTTACTAAAAAGTCAAAAAAATATAAAAAGACCAATTTAAAGCAAACTTGTCAAAATGAAGCTTGTCCTAATTTGCTTTTAACAAAAAACCAAACTCATTTCTTAGCAAAATGATGTTGAAAATTTTGAAATTAACTCGTTCACTAACTAAATAAATATATAACAAAATCGTTGTGTCCTTAGTAACGAAGATAGCAATCTATCTAATGAATGGTCTATTTTTATTTTATTTTTTTAGTTTTCGGACAATACACTATTCTGCACTGCATTTTTTACTAAGGGCAAGTTCAAATGTAAGTAGAGGAAGAAAAGAATTATTATTTTGAATTACTCTACTTACAAGAAATTGTAAAAAATCTTTGGCCAAATTTAATAAATGTTACAAAAATTAAAAATAAATCAATGTAAGTTAATAAATTAAACTTTATGTTGCTTTCTTTCTCCTCTTTCAACTACTTTTTTTTTTTTTTTTTATTTAAATTGTATATTACTTATTTTTGTACTTTTGGCTACTCGCTTGAAGCCAGTTTCTTGGATTTTGGCTTAAAACCCAAAAAGCTAAAAAAATTCGTTTTTTATCCTTCAGTTTTTAGCTTATTTGCTTTTAAGTTTTTTGATTTTTTTCATAACAATTTTTAATTTTATCTTTTTGACTTTTGCTCTTTTGTACATATAAGGAAAGATTTTGAATTTTACATTTAGTTTATTTGATTTTTTTTGTGGTTTAAAAATTACTGATTTATCAATTAAACGAATTTTTTAATTTTTTGATATAAATTGAATTAAAGCCAAAAAATCAGCTTAAGACCAAGTTGACAAGCAAACACAGAATGGATTAGATCAATATAGATTAGATCATCATAACTAAAATTCATAATATGAAGAATAAGTAATATACAATTCTCGCATATTTTTTTAATATTGGAAGATAATAAATAAAATTATATACATTATATAATATATATTACTCATATCGTGTTTTGTTAAAATGTGATAAAATGGGTGTTTGTGAATACCATTGCCAGTAACTTTTAATTTTTTATTACTAATTTTAGTTATAAGTTATAAGTTTTTTTAAATATTCATAACTTTTGTTATAATTTATAACTTTTTTTTTTCTATTTTAGCTACAAATTATAATCTTTACCAAATACTCACAATTTCTATTACAAGTTATAATTTATAAATTACTAGCAATAATTTTATCACACACCACCAAAATATAAGATAAAGAGTTAAAAAATTGCTTTAAGTAGTTGATTAAGGAGAGGTGAAAATAATCTCGAATGGAAAAAATTAATTTCTTGAATTCTTTGTTACCAATCTCTCTGGGTGAAGAATGTTTTGCACAGTAACAGTGCTATACATCTGGTAAAGAATTCAACATTTCATTTGCGAACCAAGCACATAGGAATTCGTTATCACTTTGTCAGATTCATTTTATATGATAAAGTATTAAGACTAGAGAAGATTCAAGGTAGCAAGAATTCAGCTGACACATTAACTAAAACAGTAATGAGAGAAAAACTAGAGTTATGCTCCGTTTTAGTTGGTCTTCTAACTTAAGACAAATATAAGCACACCACTATTCACTGAACCCTGATGAAGTATCTCTGTTTTCAAGTTAAAGATTGTTATAATATGGAGACAAAGCATTGAATAGGGAGACAAGACATTTAATAGGTAGGACCCAAGAAAAGAAACACTTTTCTCCTTATGAGATTTTAGCGTCGAAAAAAATATCGACGTTTGCGTTTTTAGCCCATTTCATGGGACTTTGTAAGATCTGCTGTTTGTTTTTACTGCTTCATTCCTTTTATAAAATCCTAAATAAATGTAGTGTTAAGTATAGATTAAAACAAAATAGAACAAAAAATTTATGAGAAAATTTTCTCTTTGTAAGTCTTTCTCAAATATAATGAAAATGTGTGTGATCCTTGAACATAGGCAAGTTTGTGAACGTAGGCAAGTTTGTACTGAGCTACATAAATTTTTGTGTTGTTCATATTTGTGGTTATGTGTTTTTGGACTAGTCGCGTATCCTAACACTCTCATATAGTGAATTAATAATTTAATATAGTATATACAAATGTAATATTAATTATTTAAAATATTAAATCTAAAATTATAAATTTTATATTATTTTTAATTTAATTCGAAACTCTAAATTCGGTACAAGGAACGTGGCAAAACTGGACAATTTAGTCAAGAAGTATTGGTGAGTAGCCTTTCTCACACTTATTCCATAGATTATGTAAATCTTGATGTATTTATGATCATGTTTTACTGCATTTAAGACAAGGCCTAAAAGAATCTAATTAGTTTTCTATTGTGATAATATTCTTATGACGCTTTTTATTTATTTTTTTTCCTTTAATATGAATTATCGTGCTGTTTAAAATATTATTCTCATCATTAGTAATTACAAAAAAAATTAAAAATATTAAAAGACAAAAAACCCAGATGAAACAAGAAAAATCACTTTTTTTTAATAGTCTTTTAATCTTAGTCCAAACAGACTAACATTTTTTGTTTTTTAATAATTTTTTGAGTAAATTACACTGACCTCCCTGAAATTTACCAAAGTATTAATCACATTTTATGTGATTTTTGAAATGTCATTAATTTCCTATCTAGTTTTGTTTTTACATCAAATTAGTCTAACCGTCAATATTTTAATTAATTTTAACAGAAAATTGTTTAAAAATAAAAAAAATAATAATAAATTGTTTTCTAAATATTTTTTGTGTTTTAAACATTTTATTATTATAATTAGAAAATATATATATATTTTTTATTTTTTATTAAAAAACAGTAACACAAAAAATAAAATAAAAAATAATTAGAATAAAAAATAAAATAATGTTTCAAGCACAATAAAATAAAATAAAATATATTTTCTAATTATAATAATAAAATGTTTCAAACACAAAAAATAATTAGAAAACAGTTTTTTTTTCCTAAAAAGTAGTAACACTGTTTTTTTTAATAAAAAATACAAATAAAATAAAAAATATTTTCTAATTATAATAATAAAATGTTTCAAACACAAAAAATAATTAGAAAATAATTTATTATTATTATTATTATTTTAAACAGTTTTTTTATTAAAGTTAACGAAAATATTAACGATTTGACTAATTTAATGCAAAAACTAAATCAGATGGGAGGCTAGTGTGCAGCATCTATCGTTTGGGATGCTACGTGGTTTATAATTTTTGTTTTTAAATATATTTTTATGATTTGATTCATTTATTATGTATATCAAGTTTGTTATCTATTGAAAAATTCAAATTGATCCAAAATATGTAATTATGTGATGAAAAACATTTGTTTCGCAGTTTTGTTTTCATATTTATTATTTTTAACTATTTATTCGTAGATAAATGTTATTAGATTGCATAGTTACAAATATTAAATTAACTTGATTTTTTTTTATAAATAACAAATTTAATGAGTTCGAGATAATAAACAAATATAATCATAAAATTAAATTCAAAAATCAAAATTATACCCGGGTACCCTTCACATTGGCAAATCGTTTTTGAGGTGGCGCTTGGGGCGGCAGTGCTAGGGCGCCACTCGGTTTTCGGTTATATTTTTGTGATTGAATTTATATATTTAGTAAAATTAATTGGGTTTTTATTTTAAATAAATAATTAAAATTAATTTAATAATTTTAGCTATGTAATTAAATTATATTTACTTATGAATAAATATATTTAGACAAATATTTTCAAATCATATAAATATAGATATCAGATAATATTTATTTTTTATATAAAAAGAAAACTCAATAAATTTTATGTAATGAGCAAATTTAATTATAAAAATATAACTAAAAATTAAACCCCCTTAAAACATTGCAACAATAAAAAAAAAAGGTAAATTACACTAATCTCTTTTCTAATTTTTGATAAAAATAAAAAAAAATTCTGTAATTTCTGAAATATTACTAACCTCCCATCAAGTTTAAATTTTGCATCAAATTAGTATAACTATTAAATTTTTGCTCTACTGCGCCTTGTTTGACGCGTTTTTCAAATAAATTTTTATGGTTCAATCCGATCATTACGTAGAACTCATCGAGTTTGTTTAATATATATAAATTTCATATTCATCTGATATCTGTAGTTAAGTGATTGAGTAACATTTGTTTAACAATATTTTTTTAAATTATAATATTTATTTATTTATTTATAAAATAATATTAAGAGGTCTTATTCAATCACTTAACTACAGATATCGAATGAATTTAAATTTTCACATGCTAAACAAACTTAAAGAGTTTTACATAATAAACGGATTAAATTATAAGAATTTATTCAAAAAACGCGCTAAACAAATCACAACTGAACAAAAATTTAACAGTTGAACTAATTTGATTTAAAAATTAAACTTGAAATGTGATTAGTAATAATTTAAAAATAACAAAAAATATTTTTATTTTTGTCAAAATCAAAGGAGAGATCATTGTAATTTACCTTAAAAAGAAACAATGGAAATCATATGTACTTAAATGGTTTATGTGAATAGAATGTTACTTATTTTGGTCCAAATAAAATAATAAATAAATAATTATTCCAAATGGAACCGACACCTTTGTTTGTGTTGTGGCTAACGACAAAGTGGTCAATTTGTTATTTAAAAAAAAACAGTTTACAATAAAAAAAAATCATTTTAGTTTTAAATATTTCTAGAAATGACTAACCGACAAAATTCGATTATGAGGCAATCCACCCCGCACAAGCCACACTCACGGAAAACTTTTAGCTACTATTGGACTACTGTATGTTCGATGTTATATAATATTTTTAATAAATAAATAATTATAATATATATAATTTAGATTTTTTTTAATTTTTTTAATTATTTAATAAAAATAAAATATTATATTTTTATTATAAAATTTATCGTTATCAAATTAAATAAAAATATCACAATAAATTTAACACATAATAGTAGGAGAGCACCCAATAATTACTCCACCGTCCACGCCCACATACCCACTTTTAGTGTATAAATTTCCCGGCAACTGCAACCTAACCTTCCACTTCCCCAAGCGGGGACGGTGCTGCTAATAAAGGGCAGTTATTTGAAATATATAATTTTATAATTAAATTTATTTATTAAATAAAATTTATCGAGTTTATTTAGTACGTAAAATTTTAAATTCATTCAATACTTATAACTAAGTTATTGAATAAGATATCTTAATATTATTTTATAAATAAATAAATAAAAATTATAATTTTAAAAAATATTTATTAAATAAATATTATTCAATCACTTAACTATAAGTATCGAATGAATCTAAAATTTTACATGATAAACAAACTCAATAAAATCTACTTAATAAACGAATTCAACAATAAAAAAGTAATCTCCAAATAAGCCCAAATAGGGCGCAGTATGGCCCCACCTCTTCTCCTGTTCAAGAAATATACCCACCGCCACGTCACCCCCAACTCCCTTTCAGGCCACGTGGCATCCCTTTCAGACGAGTAGTTATTTGAGGTTCCGCAGAACTGCGTGACAAGCTTACATGAAAAGTGTGGATAAATTATTAGGTATTGTCATAGTTCAATATAAAACAATATTACATGCTATTTTAAGTTAATAAATGATTGTAATTTATATAATATTAATTATTTTTTATTTTTTAATCACTTAATAAAAATAAATTTTTATGTCGTTATCATAAAATTTGTAATCACTATATTAATTGGGAATACTATGTGAATTTATCACATCGTATTTTAGAAATACTGAATAATTATTCAATGGTGATCCACATAATGTAGTTTGCGATCATTTATTTATTAACAATACCACGTAATATCGCATATATAGTACTCAAAGAGTATCTAATAAGGTTATTTAATAATTGTTAAAAAAATTTAAAAAATTATTTAAAAAAAACTTTTAAATTATTTTTTTTACAAAAAAAGAAAA
Organism: Heliamphora exappendiculata; assembly: GCA_034768845.1. Classification (NCBI taxonomy): domain Eukaryota; kingdom Viridiplantae; phylum Streptophyta; class Magnoliopsida; order Ericales; family Sarraceniaceae; genus Heliamphora; species Heliamphora exappendiculata. Next base: position 7,494 of record JAOTRH010114381.1, read on the forward strand.
CTCCTTAAATGTTATGCTTTATAGACATATATCAAATAAATGCTTAGTGAGTAAAAAATGTCACTTAGAATAATAGACATACTAATATGGTTTGCCTCACAAATACATGTATAACATGCCTTTTTAACATGTGATGTGTGACATAATTATTGCCAATCTCTAAAATTATAAATTTATATATATATATATCACATTATATTAATGGCAAATTATTAGTACTCTCACACCTCATTTGATAATCTGTATAGATTGAGTGAAATTAACAATGATATAGAATTAGAATAAAAATTATGAATAAAATCAAATTAATAATAAAATAGGATTAATTATTTACATGTTTGATTTGCATTGAATTAAAAAATGGACTAGAACTTATATGATTTGCCCATGTAAAATTGAAATAAATTTATTATTTTTTAATTTTATCCATATATTAAACAAATAATTTATTTATTTATTATTGCTGTTAGCACGCACACATATTCAAAGTTCACCCTATAACTTGTAAACAAAATCTCACAAAAAAAAAACAGAAAAAAGAAAAAGACCACCAAAAAACACTATTGGCTGATTTGGCTCCCCCACACACTAAAAAGATTAAGTCAGAGCACCAATTATAGTTAGTAGTCGATTAGATCAAACCAGGAATAAAGACAAATGAGTTGAAGAACCGCCGACCAAATTGATAAAAATAATTATTTGTTTCCATTTGGAGATAAAATTTTGAGTAGATCTACAGTAGAGGCACAGTACCATACATGCAGTGCTACGTAATACTTTTCGACAAGTAAGTGACCGTAATTTATATTATGTGGATAATTTCTTACCTTTTAATTATATAATAAAAATAAATTTTTATGTTTTTACTATAAAACTTGTCGTTATAAAATTTAGTGAAAGTACAAAAGGTAAAAAAAAAAGTTTGGAATGGCTTTAATAATTTCTAATTTCTTTTTTTGAATTTACTTTTATTTTTTGATATTTTTTATTCATTTACCTATGAGAAATTTAAAATTTAAGTTTTTAATGAAAGTTCTAAAAAGCACACTAAAACGAAAGGGGCAAATAAAAAATTCTGTACTTAAATTTTCTCTTGTTGCTGGGAATCAAAAATAAAAATTTATTTATAGAATACAAAACATTACGCAAAAATAAAAATAAAAGTTTTTAATTGAAATAACTTTTCTCGTATTTAATATTTTTTTAAACCTGATAAAAAAATTATTTTAAAATTCTCAAGTCGTTGGAGAACTCAAAACTAAAAATTGTAATTAAAAAATAAAAAAAAATTAAAATACAACTAAATAAAATTTTAAAATAAGCAATATTTTTTAAGAGAAAATAAAGTAACTTGGCAATAGATGCAACTAGGGAGTAAAATGGACATGGTCCGCTGGGTCGACCCGGACCCATTACTGTAGAGGTTCGACCTAAATTAATCCAAACACGAACATTGGTGAGTTGGGTTTGGGCCTTAATTCTAGGGCCCGTGGGGCTGCCCGCACCTGGCTTTTTGGCCCAATTCTTAGGTCCAGCCGTCGACCCATAAATAGTACAAAAAAGTTAATTAAATGATTTTTACACAATTATATTAGGTATACAAAATAAATAATAGTAAAAAAAATATGATATTAACTTGAGCACCATGTACCCCCAATAAAAAAAAAGAATATTAACTTCTCACCTTTCCTCTTCTTTTTTAATTCACCACTGACCATAAATTATTGATTTACTTTTTTTTAATTTATCGAAAATATGTACTAAATTTTAATATATTTTTAATTGACAATAAATTAAACAAAATAGTATATCGATATAAATAAAAGAGTTCCAAAAAAGAGTAAAGTATTCTCAAAAAAAAAAATAACATTTATAAAAAAAAGACATCAAATATCCACAAAAGAGAAACAAAAACTCTTATAAAAGAAGGACTCAACATTACTTAAAATAAAAAGAAGAAGAAAAACAGTGAATATATTATTACTTCACAACCTTTATCAAGAGAACCATTGTTTCCATCTCTACTACTTATAAGGTTGATACTTCTTGATCAAAAATAATCGTTCGGCGTGATAAAATGCAGAACATGCCGTCAGATTATGATTTGCAAACAAATTAGAAATTAGATTTGAGAAGATAATAACGAAAAACGTTTTTCCTTTCACATCAAGAGCATCAAGATTCGTTGCCGAGAAACAGATAATCGCTGAATTAAAACGACCTCATCACCGATAAATAATAGTCGCCGCTCAGTCACCAAAATAAGGGAAAAAAAACAAAACATAGAGGAAGACAGAAAAACTATCAATAACAAAAACTAAGATTAAAAGAAAAATACGAAAATAGAAGACAAAAACACTGGAAAAAAAAAACATACTACAAAATCGAAAGAACTAAAGCCGAGTTAGGCCTGGGTCTCTCCCTCCTAAAGAGTCTGATTGGATTCAACCCAAATTGTGGTGAAAATCAAAAGAACTAAAGTCGGACCGAGTCAAATTTGTATTTCTGAATACATTTTTTAAAAAAATATACAATACACACTAATGAGTTCATTTTTGTCCTTTATCTATCAATCAACATTATCCTATGCAAAATATTTTTATTATATAATTAAATAAAAACATAATATAAAAAATATTATATAGTGTTTGGGGAGCACCCAAGAATTCCGAGATCACTCACCCAATTTATGTGAGTAGATTCCTAAACTAGAGACTAATTACATTTATACAGCTAAAGAGTACGAAACATTAGCCACTTTAAAATAAATTATTGTCTTGTTTTATATTAAAGTCAATTATTTTTTTTTTTTTGACTTAAATGAACAAAGAGTCAAAAGCAATTATTTGCCAATAGTAACTTAATACCTGCAAGTAATATCTGCATTGAACATGAAATTATGTATAAAAATTAATTTTTTTAGCCTTTTATTTTATTTTTTGTTTGACTTATCGTCAACCAAGTCATGACTTATAACCTTATAATTTAGCTTAAAGCTACTTATGTGTTTAGAATTTTTAAACTTATAATTTATAGATTATAATTTATAGTAAAAGTAATAAATATTTGATAAATGTCTTAAATTATAATTAAAATATAAAAAAAATTATAATTTATAATAAAAATTGTGAGTGTTTAAAAAAAATTATAATTTATTATAAAAATTAATGACAAAAAGTAATTTTGTGGGTCCGAGACAAAAATTTATTAGATACTCTCATAGTACTATGTAGTCGATGCCACGTGATACTTTTAAAAAATATATAATCGCAATCTACACAATGTGTGTCATTATTTGTCTCTTAACCAACTAATAAAGATGGGTGATCATGTTTTTATTATAAAATTTATTACTATTATATTAAATGAGAATAGTACGTAAACTTGCTATACGGTATTTTGGGACCACCAAATAATTATTCGTTCGGACCCGCAACCCGCAACAATTCATCGTGTAGGTCACAAAAAAAAATTTTATTTATGTAAAACTTAATTTGTCTTTATAAAATAAACAGTTCAAACATTAAATAGATTATTTTAAATCAAAATTAGTTACTTTGCAAAATAAAATACTATTTTTTTTATCTGTCCGTTGATCCTGATCAAACTCAATATTTACATAAATAATCTTTCCAAAGGCTGGCAACTTGTGAACAATTTGAATAATCGTTATAAACTCACAAAATAAATTTTAAGGGCATTCAAAAAGAGAGAAGTTTCAAAAAAGATATAATCCCACTTAAAATTTCTTATAACAAAAGAAGCAATAAGTTCTTAAGCGACTTTAAAATTATACAAAATGAACTGATTATTTATTTGACTTAAAACTACTTAAAACAAAAAAAAACCCAATTTTAAATTGAATTTCCAAACAAGGCAAAAATTTAAATTGCTTGAAACATATTGAAATCGTTGGTTGTAATTGTATTGCATTGTGCTATAAACTTATGAAATATATTTATAATTTAATTTAACCTCGATTATTAATTTTAAATTGATATATATATATATATGTTTTATTGGTTTGTAGTATTTTTAAAAAACAAAAAACAGAATCAGATAGACTGATAGAGGAGAGTAGAAGAAAAGTGAATACCCACAAATGCACACAGGAAATTCCAAAATGACGAACGGCTCCTCCTTTTTCTCTTTTCACTGGCAGTACTTCAAATTTGTATATTCTTTTGTATAGAACCTTCACAAAACCTAACCCCCATTAGAACCCCAACAAAACCCTAATTTACATTTTCTTTTTCTTTTTTCCCTTTCCCTTTTCTTTTTCCTTTTCTCTTTCACTCATAAAAGTCTTCACCGATAAACCTTGCCAGCATCTCATCATCAATGTCGGAACAATCCCAGCCGTTGGTTTGGTTGACCTCACATCCCTCATCACCCTCCGCCACCGCCGCCGACCCACCTCTTCCCCCCACCTCGCCATCTAAACCCCTAGCGCCGCCGCCCGCCGCCGCAAAACACCCCGAAAAACCACAGAAGCAGCGGTGGTCGCGACGGACAATGTCGATTCCCCTCATGTCGATGCTGGCCATCACGGAGGACTCCCAGTCGGAGAACGAAGACCCGCACGATTCCTCGTTGCCGTTGATCGTGACGAACGACGATGACGACGACTGGAAGATCAACGGCAACGAGTAGGGGAAGTCGGCGAACCTCACCTTCGCCGGCGACGTAACCTCCGTCGTGTCTAGAAGCTTCGCAAGCTCACTCGCCGCCGCCTCGTCGTCGCCGCTGCCGCCGTCAATGCTCAACAGCCACGCCGTCATGTCTTCATCGTCGCTGCTCCTGTCGGTATCGTCGGACGTTCCCGGAGTCCGGGATCGTTTTCCGGTGACGTCTTCGCCGCCGTTGTCGTCGTCGACTCCTGGTCGCTTCTTCTTCCTGGGTTCCTCCATGGTTTTACGACTGAAACACACAGAGAGTGACGTACAGAGAGAATAAGGCTTTTTAGAAGGAGAGGACTAGGAGGTTGCCAGGGAGGGGATTAGGATCTCTCTACATTTTTCAGCTCTAGGCTCTGTTTGTTTCATGTCTAAAAATAAAGTGAACAAAAAGTTAAATTATTTTAGGTAGTTTGTTAGTTTTTACTTTTTATTGAAATATGTAATTTGATTTTAGTAGTATTTGGCATTGTAGAAAGAAAAATGCTAATTGAAACTCATTGGGTTGTGATTAAAGAATATATATAATGTATAAATATCTATACAAAATATATTGATATATGTGAAAGTAGTAGGTTTCAAACTAAAAAGTGTATTGATATTGAATTTTTTTTGTCTTTATTAAGTTATTATTCAAAACACATTGAACTCTTTTTACTAGCATCTTTTAAGAAATTAGTATCTTATAAATTTAAGTATGTAACTGAAATTGTGAATTTTTGATAAAAATTTTAATTTATAATTAAAATAGATAAAAAAATAATAATAACTTATAACAGAAATTGTATGATTATTTAGAATAAATTGTAATTTATAATTAAAATAAAGATCAAAAAATTAAAAGCAAATAGCACTATGGTTAAAAGATTTTTTTTTTGTCTTTTGTTGTTTTTGATTAAAAAAAGTGAAATTAAATTTAAAAAAAATTATTTAATAAGTTAACTTTTAAGGTACATAGCTTTTTGAAATTAATTGACTGATTAAAAGGATTTTTTTCTTCAAATTGGTGAGTATTGTTATTTTATATAAATAATTATAATAATTTTATATAATAAATAAGTAACAAGCATGATTAGCATCTTTTAAAATAAAATAAAAGTTTGAATTAGAAATTTATATTTTGATTTGATTTTTTAAGTATTTTTAGTATTTTTTATTTATTTTATGTCAAACAATTTATGCTAAATTTTTTAGGCTTTTTTTTCCGTTAAAAGGGCAAAAACAAATGTTAGCCAATCCTTTTTTTTTTCACATGGGATAGCATTTTTTTTTATTTCTAGTGAAATTTTTTTAACCTTAGCAAAGCGGTAATATTTTTTAGATTTTTTTTGTTACAAAAAATTTAAAAAGTAAAAAATTCTAACTAAAAAATAAAAAGAATAGAAAAAAAAAGATAAAGGGACACAATAAGAAAGCAAAAAAAGCTGTCAGAAATGGTGCCTAAGCATATTTTTGTCCAAAAACAACTTTTAAGCTTTTTTTTTTTTGTCATTTCTAGATTTTTTTAGTTGATGTTTTTATTTTTGATGAAATAAAATTAAAAAAATTCACTAAATATAAAAAATTACAGAAAAGCCTATTACTTGATTTTTGTCTTATTTAAATCTTTTTTTTAATTTTTTGTTTTAAATTTTTTATTTTGCTTCAAAAGAAAAATCTAAAAATACAATCGTTCAAATACAAAAAAAAAAAATCACATAAATAAAGTTAGATCAAACCCACACTAAGTTCTAGTGTTTAGGATGACTACAAAAAAAAAAATTGGAATGTTTGCAGTTAGGATATTATAATTATTTTATTTTTTAAAAATTAAATTATTAAAAAAATTTATTATACGAATAATTTAAATTATTAAAATAAGCATCTTAAACATGTAAAAAGAATAAAAATCTCTCTATTTCTTTTAAAAAATAGAGAATTCGAGAGGCAGGGCGGGATTGTGCCTCTCCAAACTACTTTCAAATAATTTTTTGTTTCTAATGGTTTTTTCAACTTGAGTTCAAATTTTTATATATTTTAATTTTCTATCATTATAAAAAAAATTTAAAAACTTAAAATGTTGATTAAAAACCAAAAAAAAAGACAAAACAAGTTATTTTTAATTAAAATAAAGCTTGTTTTAATCTTTAATAAATATTTTTTGAACATTCATAATTTTTTTTAATTTTTAAATTTCTCTTTACGAGATAAATAAAAAAGGTAAAGAATTTAAACATAAAGTCTCGTTTTGGGTTAAATTTGAAGCACTTTTCTTATTTAGTTTTTTCAAGATTTTTTATTTTTTTAATTAAATTATTTTATTTTCGCGCATTGTCTTGATAAAAGGAATTTCAATATAAAAAATTTGATAAAAATATTAAAAATTACTAAAAATAAAAATAAACAACATAAAACAAATAAGTTTAATATTTTTGTCAAAACTAATTTATTTTCTTGACTCGTCTTATTGAGATAATTAAAAAAGTTTTAAGAAATTAATTATAAAATAAATAAATAAATAAATAAATAAGCAATTGACACAAATAAGATTTTTTTTTATTTAAAAAAGCTATCTCTACAAAAAAATTAGAGAGAGAAAGTTCAGGAAACAACAGAGGTGGACGGGCTATATAAATGGACGACGAAGCCCACAGGCTGAGAGAGAGAAAAGCGTCCTGGCAGGTTTGGAATTATTCTATGGATAGAGATATACATTAAAGTCTTAGATTGACAATTTCGTTTTTTTGATTTTTTTATTAAAATTATTAAAAAATTAAGGTCGCTTGTTTAGTAAAAAAATAAAAAAATTAAAATAAAATACAAAATTTTAAAATATTTTATTTGAACTTTTGTTATTGTTAAAATATAATAATATACTTTATTTATAACTTATTTACTACTATTACTAATTACATATAATTGTTAATATTAAATATATATATATATATATATATATATATATAAATATAAAGTTAAAATTGTTCTCTCTGAATAAAAA
>JAOTRH010114392.1:0-15145 GCA_034768845.1 Heliamphora exappendiculata
TACATTTTCTAGACTTTAAGTGTGGTGGAGGGGTGTTTTTTAAAGTCTATTTCAAATGAATTTAAACCAATCGTTTTGATTATAAGTAATTTTATCCATAACTTTTATAAATATGCAGCATTATTGTTTCGGTCTTATTTTGGAAGTTTTAATCACCCACAAGTCGGACCTATATTTTCTAGACTTTAAGTGTGGTGGAGGGGTGTTTTTTAAAGTCCAAGCAAGTGATCAAGACCTTGAAACCTAAAGGATACAAAAACTAAAGTGGTGGCCAAGACATTATTTGGTTTTGTCTAGACAAGTCCTCCAAATCCAATTTCCATGCACCTTCCTTTGTGAAAAAAATTAAGAAGTGACATCTCATTTTCCCTACATTGCTTTAATCTTTGGATTCTTTTATTCCGGGCCCAGATAAGGCCGTCTTTTGATTAAAACCATATAGTTTACTATTTAAAGTGATCAATTTGATTAAAACTTTTCACCAATCGATTCTGATTCAATGTATCTTTTGCATTTGGCTTTTTTCAAAACACGGCGATCGCTCTTATATATTCGACCAATTTTATACAGTTTTTGATTCCATCATTCGAATTTGATGATCTCTGACTTCATTCGGTTGACGAGAAAGTAAAATAAAAAATAATTTTTTTCTGCGTCCATATTTAGTTGTAAATTAATCTTTCTAGCTAAACAGTTATAACAAACATTAATTCTTTTCTTATGAATCATTTATTTGAATGATTTCAGGCAGTTCCGTTGTTCCTATCGGAGATAGCACCGACCAGAATACGTGGAGGGCTCAACATATTATTCCAGCTTAACGTAACCATAGGCATTCTATTTGCCAACCTTGTCAACTACGGCACTGCAAAGTAAGTTCTTGATGTTTAAGTGAGAATCGCCTCTTTCTGGCCGTCTCGTTTTGTAGTTTATTTTTATAGCTTTAATCGACTTTTTGAGTATTTATTCGCTTATTCCAAAGTATAATAGGCATCGCTTATATAGTATTTCTATCTAATTATTTAGCGAAAAATATTTTCAGTAATAATCCACCGTTAGAGGGTAAGTAAAAAACCAAACATCGATCCACATAGTATGTATCGATATTTTTATTTATAAGACTTAGCTTGTATTTGGTCTGATTTTTTGGCTTAAAAGCCACAAAAAAGTTAATTGATTTGGTTTAAGTGGTATTTTTTTTACTTTTTTTTTATTTTTTTTACATGATTTGACACCTATTTTTTCTCACATTTTTTTTAAGAAGTCAAAAAACTTAAAAATCACTAAAAAATATAGTCCAAACACATTTTTAATTATCATGAAAGCAACATCTCGTGACACTCTAAAAGTACTCAATGGCCCCGTTTGGCTATCCCTTGCTTATTTATTTATTAGTTTATTTGTTTATTAGCAAATAAGCCAATAAGCATTTAATCCACTTCGTTTGGCTATATTTGGTTATTTGTTTATTTACTTATTTGACTATCCAAACGAGCTTATTTGCTTATTTGGCTATCACCCAAACGAGTTTATTTACTTATTTACCTACTCAAACGAGCTTATTTATTTATTTGCTTATTTGATTTTCGACTTATTTAACTATTCAAACGACGTGACTTATTTTTTAGTTTATAAGTCAATAAGTAAATAAATAAAATTATCCAAATTGAACCAATATGTTTAGATATGATCATCAACCCATATCTAAACATAAATAAAGTTACCCAAACGTGACTTATTTTTATGTTTAAATGGGACCAATACGTGCTCCATAGGCATCAACGCCCCACCCCCCCTAATGAATTGTTTGGAGGGAGGAAACAAACAACTTGAATTTCTATTCCTTAGGTCAGTGTTGACTATTCACTCTTGGAATGCCATCCTCAATACCCCAAAGTCATGGCTGCCTGGTCCACAAAGTCATGTGGACAGGTGATAGGCATTCTAGCTTATTAGGGGCTCACTGAAGAGGTGTAAATTTAGTACGGTCAACCACTCTTCGGGTTCAGCCTAATCCAACCCCATTGGTCTCCTCATTAAAATTTGGGCTGATTTGAGCCCAAATTTGAGATGAGCAGCCCAAACCTAGTCTAAAGCTCTTTGGGCCTTGGATTTTTTTAAATATTTTTTTTTCAATGTCATTGGAATTAGAATTCATAAAAAGAAAAAAAGAAAAAAATGTCCGATTGATCAATCTAAATTTTGTATAAACAATCTACTTAACGAGATTTACAAAATGAAATATTCATATTACAGAAAATATAATTGATACCAATCCCTGAGAGCGCACAATAGCTTTATGTGGTTTTGCCTTCGGACCCGTTTTCAGTTATGAGATTTTGGTTATTTGATAATACTTTCATGAACTACTTTTAACCTTGATTAACTATTTGAAGATAATTTTGGTTATAAACTATTGTAAGATTTTCGGTATTTAATTATTTACAATTATGATTAAATTTGGAAACAATATATGATATCCACATTGTTAGAGAGGTGTGGGATAGTATAAAGCTCCAATTCAGCTAGTAATTCCATGCACACAATTTTAATTTTTATGAGGGTAAATAGTTACTATAATCTATTAGGAGGCATATATTATCTTTTCAAACAAATTAAAATTAAAATTAAAATTAAACCTATACAATTTTAAAATATTTAAAACTAATATTACTATAATTACAAAAGAAATTTGAAATTTATGTTGGTGGGGGCCTAGCTCCCTACACCTCCTTCCCCTTGGGTCCCTGTCTATGATTTGTACTATAAATTATTGTGAATTTCATTACTTTTAATGTAAAAATTACATCAACCCAGCAGTCCAAATTCATTTATAGTATAGTCACACACACACAAACATAAAATAATTTTTTGAAGAAAAAAAAAACATGCATTAGTCATTTGATGGCACTTTTCATATGCTTAATTATATGATAAGTTTTAAAGCTGATTGCTGATTATAATTTATGGATTGGATTTGGAGCACAGGATCAAAGGTGGATGGGGTTGGAGGGTATCACTGGGGTTGGCTGGAATTCCGGCAGTGCTCCTAACCGTTGGATCTCTGTTGGTGGTGGACACCCCCAACAGCCTGATCGAGCGTGGGCATTTGGAAGAAGGTAAGAAGGTGCTCCGAAATATTCGAGGCACGGACAATATCGAACCGGAGTTCTTGGAGCTGGTCGAGGCCAGCCGTGTTGCCAAACAAGTGAAGCACCCCTTCAGGAATCTCCTCAAGAGGAGGAACCGCCCTCAACTCATCATCGCCATGTCCTTGCAGGTTACTTCTCCCTAAACTTGAAGCAATTAAACCCTAATTAGGGTTTTATATGTAGATTTTCTACCATCTTAAACTCATCACTTATTCATCGCAACGCAAAATGCTTTCCCACAGATCTTCCAGCAATTCACAGGCATCAACGCAATCATGTTCTACGCGCCGGTGCTCTTCAACACGCTGGGATTCAAAGACGACGCATCCCTCTACTCCGCCGTGATAACCGGCGCCGTCAACGTGATCTCCACCGTGGTCTCCATCTACTCCGTCGACAAAGTGGGGCGGCGCCTCCTCCTGCTGGAAGCGGGCGTCCAGATGTTCTTCTCCCAAGTGGTGATCGCCATAGTTCTCGGCCTGAAGGTGAAGGACAACTCCAGCAGCCTCTACAGCGGCTACGCCATCCTGGTGGTGGTCATGGTCTGCACCTTCGTCTCCGCCTTCGCGTGGTCTTGGGGGCCTCTGGGTTGGCTCATCCCCAGCGAGACGTTCCCGCTGGAGACCAGGTCGGCGGGGCAGAGCATCACGGTGTGCGTCAACCTGCTCTTCACCTTCGTGATCGCGCAGGCGTTTCTCTCCATGCTGTGCCACTTCAAGTTCGGCATCTTCCTGTTCTTCTCCAGCTGGGTTCTGGTCATGTCGGTGTTTGTGCTGTTTCTGTTGCCGGAGACGAAGAATGTGCCGATCGAGGAGATGACGGAGAGGGTGTGGAAGCAGCACTGGTTGTGGAAGAGGTTCATGGAAGACGACGACGACAATGGCGGAGCGAACGGAGATGTGCAGAAAAATGGTCGGGTCAATGGTTTTGATCCTGCTTCCCAATTGTAAAAGCTATCAATAATATTAGTTACATATAGACAAGCTACATGGACAAGCAACAGAATACTTATAACTACAAAAAAAAAAAAAAAAAAAAAAAAAATTGAATTTTGATCTTGTATTGAAATTTATAATATTTATTAATTTTAATATAAATGAATGGTCAAAATTAATTTTTTTGTAATTTTTTTAATTCATTGTCAATGGACAAAGTATTTTTCAAAAATAGTTGAACATTTTTGTTGTGCTACAATAGGGATACATCAAATAAAACAATTAATACATTATAACTTGGCATTGTTGTACATGGTTGACGGGAATATGCATAATTTGGTTTAATCAAGTCCAAGCCCAATAGAGGGTGTGAACAGGCCCAAACGTGGAACCACAACCCAACGGGTTAGGCTAAGCAGATCAGTTGAACTGACTAGCCATGATTGACCACTAGTTGTGGAACTGCAAGTATGGCACAGCGCGTGGAAATATTAGAGAATCTCTCAGATTTCGAACATAAAAGCCTTTACGTGGCCTGTTGGCCACATGGCATTTGCACCATATAAAGGAACCTCAAATGAATAAGGAAGGTATATTTTTCTAGAATGCTTTGGTAACGATTTTTTTTTTTGCCACGGAACTCTTGGAAACTTAATTTAACCATTAGATAGGTCGTGTCGAAATTCCTTTCGGTACTCTCTCTAAGAGTTGTCTATCTATTTTAGGTCTCTAAAGAATTGTGGAGATCTATCCTAAATCGAGTACCGACAATAGTTTAAACTAAAATTCATATAATAATAACAACTAATGAGTACCATGTGATGGTGTTATCTTTTTTCAAAACAAAACAGAGAGGGCAGAAACAGCAGGTGTTTCATGTCATTAAATATAAAATCTCACATTATTATGTGGTTGAAAATAGACATTGAGCACTAATTGTTCCAGCCCCTCCTTGCAATGAATAATTGCTAATTATTTCATGTATAGCGTTTATAAATAAATTGGCATATAAATTGGCATAAACAATTACATGTAGCCACCAAATATTAGGGATAACAATTTCGTGTCCCACCTTGCATGACCCCGTCCCGACTTTTACAGGTCTACCCAATCTCTGATAACAATTAGGTTTAGAATAGTATTTGTTTCTCAATCCCGATTTTTTTTTCTCATCCCTAATTATATAAATTAAATATTTTGTATTTGCAAATACATACATAAAGTTTAGTTTTTTAAAATATGAGAAGACTAAAACATAAAAATATTATATTTATATCTCATTATCTTTTATTTTTTTTATTTTCATCATTTTAATTATAATTGTTCATCAATAAAATACCATATTATTTTAACTCTCATTGGTATTATTATTTTTATGATTTATTAATCATCTCCGATATCTCCCCGCCCCTATTTTGTCCCAGCAACTTCTCCGATCTTCCCATCCCCCCATGTTCCAATAAAATAAGAGACGAAAGCGTACGACCTCAAATTTGCCCTCACTTTGCTCTGTTGCCATTTCTATCCAAGATAGTCGTCATAGTATTGTTGTTTCTATAATACGGATGTTTGTTTTTTTTTTTTTTCTATTAGAAGATGTAATGGAGCGTTTCACATAGCTTTTACATTTTAATTTTGGTAAAAGAAAATTAATTTTAAAGAAACTTCATTTTGATTCTAAACTTCATTTTAATTCTTTATTGTCCATTCTTCAGTAAGTAACAGTTACGATCATTTCAAGCCCAACGAACGTCCAATTATCCACAAATATGACAATTGATATGGGCATTGGGCTTCATAGGAAGGGCCTGCCTTTTGAGCCCATTAGCTCATGATATAGCAAAATTGTGACGATCTATGGAAGACAGAGAATGAATTGAAACATTAACACAATTGGCTCTGTTTGGGATAGTTCTTTATTTGTTTATTTGATTTTGTGTATTTTTAGTTTTAGAAAAAAAATTTATTATTTAGTTGAATTATTATATTTTTTGACTTTTATTATCGAGACGAGCGAAAGTGAAAAAAAATTTGATCAAAATATAAAAAAAAGTTCAGAAAAAACAAAAAAAAAAAACAAAATAAATCAATAAGCCAAATTTTATATTGCTTATTTTCGTCTTTAGTGGATTTTTTCATCTTTTGATAAAAAATTTTAACTTTTTGAGTTAATCTCATCAAGACGATTTAAAAAAACAAAGAATTTAGTCAAAACATGAAAAAAGTTTAGAAAAGACAAAAATAAACAAACTTTTTAATATTTAGCCCAAACAGGGAATGGGAGTTTTTTATATTTGAGCTAATGTTAAAACCTGAATATTAAAAAGTATGTAAATATTTTTTTAAAAAAATATTTTTTAAACTTTTAGAGCATGTTTGGTTGAATGACTATTTTTATGTAATAATTAATGTATTCGGATTATTAGTTCATAGAGTATTATGAATTAGATTATTAAAGTAGTATTTTTTATACCGAAGAGTTATTAATTGAGAATAGAATAACCTAAAGAAAAATAGTACATTGTTTGATTTAACATAATTTTAGTAAAATTAATTTTTTTTATGTACAATAATGTTCAAAATAATTCCGGAACTAACCAACTCATCTTTCCCATGAGATTGGAATAATCTCACCGATGAGGTGTTGAAGGGTTTTTTTAAACCCTACTAAATACTTCTCAAACTTAAACACTATATGAGACTATTTTAAATTAGTAGCGTTCCAAATTTAATAGTACATCTAAACATGCGTTTAGAGCCTATTTTGGATCCATAAGGGGACAAAACCAACAACAGTCTTTTTTTTAATGGAATTCTCATTTCTTCCCTTAGGTAAATGGAACCTTCATTTGCCAATGCCAATCTTACTCTGATCTTTTTTCCAAAATCCAACACAAACACAAGGTTTTATGTATTATGTGTGATTGATCTCTTATTTATTTTCGTATTATTTGTTGTCTTAACAACATTAAAAAAACCTTTGACTTTACAATATATATAGATCTCCCAACTATAGCTTATTGCCCCATTTCCAAATCTGATGGGAAATCAAAGATACAACTCAACTCAAAAAGTACATTTGTGTGAATAAAAAATATAACTTGAATCAAAGCCCAGAGTGCAAAAGACAATAATAATCAGCATTCAGCCGAAAGTGAATTTGATTGCCCATCCGGTTGGTTGATGACCAAACTTGCAGGCTACTTCTTCATCTCATGCTATGTCTTGGCAGCTAGCACCGACTTGATGGTTTGCCAACACACCTTCCCCATGTGTGGAACAAGTATAACCCCAAAGATTTGGTACGGTGCTATCAATTTTGTAGGAACTATTGTTGTTTATATAGCACTTTTGTCTTAATTTTAATTAAATTTTATGGTAATAAACGGTAAAATTAATTTCTTAAAAATTAATCGAAGTGCGCTTAAACTGATTCTAATACCTTTAAATATAAGAAAAATATGTAAAACGCTTATTGGAGATTGTAAGAGGCGTGACTATATTGTATCTATAGCCTCTCAAAAACTACACAATTAGGTAGAGTCTTCTCTTAAATGTAAAATTCATAAAATTGTGTAACTCCCAACAAACTTGTTGCACAAAGTAATGAAAGTCACCTCAGAATAGCATATAACTTTTCCTATACGCGACATGAACCATACCTAACCTAGGAATTAAATGAAATAAACTTTAAAGAGTAATTAATTATCAAGAGGCCCTACGAAGAATGAAAAAAGTGGGATCACATGCTGTCAATATCGTACTCTTTAAAATACTTTAAGACTCTATTTTATGTGTTCTAAATGAACTCACAATAACGATTCTTAATTATCACGAGGCCCAACAAAAAATGAGAAAAATCACATTACATCCTATCAATACCCTACTCCTTAAAATACTTTAAGACAATGAACTCACAACAATATTCAAAATGTACCGACGTAGTTCACACCAAAAAAAAATTTCCTTTAAAAATTTAATTTGATTGGATATTGATAAGGTTACGAACAAATTGCATTTTATTTTATGAAAAGCTTAACAATTTATTTTAAATCAAAACCATTCATTTAGCAACAAAAAATTTGATTCAATCATATACTTATTGCTATCCGATCAATCGAAATATTTAAACGGGTGACCTTTCAAGGCGACTTACATGATGAAAGATTTAAATTATCGTTGTGGGCCAACATTAAACCCCAAAATCAAATCTTGAAGAGTTTTGAGAAAATGCTGAGTCTCGAGAAGATGTGATCTCACGAAAAATATTAACAGTTTTAAGTTTGATTTGTATCCTTCATTTTTCTCTGTTTTCTCTCTTACTAGAAGGAGTCAGCTCTCCTTTCGCCGTTTCAACCCCCTCTCTCTCGTGGTTTTCTCTGTACAAAAATAAATTGTATTTTTTTGTGCGTGTGTTGGGCAGATCTGCTCCTAATGGAGTATTACGAAGACTAAATCTGTTATGTCCGTGATTTTTTGACCAGATGTACTCTGAGAGGGATGCCCTGGCCAGATCTGCTCTGTAAGTTGGTTAGATTTGTTTTGTGGTGGTTCGTCATCTCGTTTGTGCGCGTGTCTTGCTCGTTTTTGTTTTTTGTGTTTTTGTTATGTTGCGATCTCTCTTGTTTGTTTGTTTTTTTCATATTTATTTGGTGTTCTTTGTACATTCTTCTTGTATGGGAGTTGTCTTTTCGTCAATGGTATGGGCTTTTTCTTCTCACAATGAGAGTTCGGGATATTTTTCGGTCAGATCTGCAGAAAAAGTAGGGTAATGAGACGATTGCCGTTTCTCTTTCGATGGACGTCGTCAACAAGTACAATATTTTGAGTTTCAGTTGACTTTAGAAACTTTTATGGCCTATTAAAAACTTATAAAAGATCAATGTGCCGATTTGTCTTTTTTTCGGTCTTTTGTAGTATGACTGATATATTCCTCTCTCATTAACGAAAAAAAATGATGTTATAAAAAAAAGATATGATCTCTATAAAAACACACACATATAGGTTGAAATATGCAAAAATAGTTTACCTATGTTTTTTCTCTCGAAATTTGTGTTAATTTTTTGAACATCTTTTACGCGGCCGCATATAATTTTAATAGTTGAAAACAGTAATTTTTTAGCTAGAATTTACTTTTTCTTGTTTTGTTTTTAATAATTATTTACTATAAATCCAATTGAAATAAATGCAATAATTGGAAGTCACACATTTTGGACCAAAATGAAGTCACAAAATAATAACAGGCGTTGTCATAATGACACTCGTAATGCCGCACCCACCACCAACACTCCCACCATTCTTTCCTTCCAAGTAATTCAACAATAGCCCCAAGCCTAATTGATTACATGGCAAATGACTTAGATTGGTGAGATAAGTAAAATAAGAAAATCATTAAGTATTTTTAAAACATTATGTTCTATTATTCATATGAAACTTCTAATAAATTAAAAAATTAATAAATATTAAGTGAGTCATATTTATTTTTGAAAAATCCTATCTAATAAACTAATTTGTACTAAACGATTTAATTAAAAAAGTTAAATGCCGCAAAAAAAAAAAAACAATCCAACAAGTAAACAGAACTTAAAGAAACATAACAACACATGAGGCAATGCAATTTTTACGTGAAAAATCATAAATCGGGTAAAAATTATAAAACCAGTCTGAGTTTGGGAAATCAAACACTATAGTAAAGCGTTGGTTACAAGAAAATCTTACAAATCCCTATTGACTCCTCAACCTATGATAGTAAGCCTACTCCTGCCAAATTCACGTGCACTAACTCCGTACTTGACTGTCACTGGACTCTACCAACGGACTTCAATTGCTAGTGGAATCCTTCACCAAATTTTAAATCCTTGAGAATTCACTCAAAAGACTCTACGAACACGCTAAAATTATTGACAGCCTTGAATGTGCGAAAGTTAAAAGATCATCAAGAATTGCTGACTAGCTTGATAGCAGCCTTTTGATTAACTTCAAAACTCTATGGCGGCTAGGCCAATAATAATCTCAAGAGTCCCACAAAATAATAACCCATCAACTCTTATGTAGCAACCTCCTTAAAACCCTAGCAAATAGTCGCCACTTAAATACTGTCCTCATATGGATCACTCGATCGATCTTTTAACCCATTGATCAATCTTGACAAATTCTCGGTATTTTGCTTCAATTTCATTTCTTTGCTGAACATGTGTATAACAGACAAAGAAACCAAGAGGCTCTTTTGACCGCTCAATTGGTCCGTCGAACGATTTGATACTACTTGTAATTTTTTTATATTTTTTGCTTTGTTTTCTTGCTCCGCTGTAAAATAAAAATATACATCTAATAGACAAAGTGTTAAAATATCACAGAATAAAATAAATAATTTGAATAATAATTTGTCACAAATTTTTCAAATTAAACCGAATAAAAAAAATTTAAACCAAAGCCTTAAATTCCTAATAATTTTTCTCTTAATCAATAAAAGTGAGTTATATATTTTTGGTTACATCACTTAGGTGGTAATAAGAACATATTTTTTTAATATCAATACACTTTTGGAAGTGGGACTTACCACTTTTATAGATAACAATACACAGATATCTATATAATATATAATCATTAACTACCGCACAGTAATTGACATTTTTCATGTAACTAGCTACGTTTACATGATATAATAATTACAAAATAATAGCCTAATAATAAATGGCAAATGCTAAACAATGCCATTAGGTATTGTTTAAGGAGAGAGAGGGAGAGATCAACCCCTTTTTAAAATAAAACAAAAAAAAAAAAACTAAAGCAGCACCGCTCCCCGATACCACACTACACCCTCGCTGTCACCACTTCCGATGGCCGTCACCGCCGCCTCTCCCCACCTCGTCCATCATCGCCGTCACTGACGAGCCACCGCCGCTCACCGCCTCTGGCTCCTCTCTACGTCTCTTTCTGTTCACACTCTCTTTCTCTCTCTCTATATATATATATAGAGAGAGAGAGAGTGTGTGTGTGTGTGTGAGTGAGTAGAGAGAGACGCAGAGAGGGACGAGAGAGGAGTCGGAGGCAGTGAGCGGCGGCAGGTCACCGGGGACGACAACGACGGAGTGGGGGAAGGCGGTAGTGATGGCCACCAAAGGTGGCGACAGCGAGGGTATGGTGTGGCGTCGGAGAGGGGCGTTGCTTCAGTTTGTTTTTCCTTTTTTTTCGAGGGGGCTGACCTCTCCTCTCTCTCTCTCTCTTTCCTTAAACAATGTTCACTGGGCTTTGTTTAGCAAGACCCATAATAAATTACTAATTATATTAGTGAAGTTTTGTTTGTATAACAATGGAAATCTAGCTACCCAAAAATTATTCCAAAAATTACTTAGAATTTAAATTGTAAAATGTAAACTTAAGTTTCTGTGCTTAGAGTTACAATTAAAAATTTATCTAAATCGTTTATTTTGAATATTTAATACTTTTTCAGTTATATCTATGGCGTTAAACCACAATGCTTAGCACAAAATTTTGATTGATTTCATATAGATGCTATGGATATCTACGTAACATTACTGGTAATGTTTGTTTGACCTTTTAACTTTTAAATAGTATTTTATAGCTTAACAAATAATTTAAAATGTTCAAATTACAATTTTTAGTGTTTTCATAATTTCTTTTTAATTTTTTGTTCTAAATCAATAAACACAAACTATATTTTTTAAAAGTTATAAGTTCATAATTTTAACCGGCGCTACAAATTTTTATTTAAAGTTATAATCTTATATTTTTAATTATAATTTTTAAAATTTTAAATTTAGCTACAACAATATATCGCCCAACAGGCTAGTGACTATAACATTGGTGCCATTTGGAATAATTGCTTATTTTTTTAATTTTATTTATTTTTGTTTTTAGTAATTTTTTTTATTTTTTAGTCAATTTATTTTAAACTTTTTGATTTATCTTGTTAAAATAAGCTAAAAAACTAAAAATTCTTAATCAAAATATAAAAAATCTCAAGAAAAAAGAAAAAAAATCAAACTAAGCTAATATTAAGTAATTTAGCATTAATTATTTTTGTATTTAGTAAATTTTTTCATCTTTTATTACATTTTTTGCTTGTTTGATCCATCTCATCATAACCATTAGAAATAATATAATATTTCAAATAAAAAACAAAACAACCAAAATTTTATAATTTATCCCAAATAGACCATTGTTGAGGGTGTTCAGGTAAGATAGTGGACTAACTTTTAGTTTTTTATTACTAATATTAGTAATAAGTTATAATATATTTTAAACACATATAATTTTTGTTAAAAATTATAATTACTTTTTTCTTTTATAAATTACTTGTTTTACTTGCAAGTTCATACATTTTTTTAAACACTCACAATGATTCTGTTTGGATAACATGACTTATTGGCTTAGTTAGTTTATAAGTAAAAAATAAACTACGTCACCCAAACGAATTAAATAAGTCAAATTTTAAGCCAATAAACAAATAAGCTAATAAATCAAATAAGTCAAAAATTACCTAAACAAAGTGACTTATTTAAGCAAATAAACTAAAATAAGTTAAATAAACTGACTTATTTATGTCATCCAAACGAAGTAATTTATTTATATTTTAGATTATTTATTAATTAGTAAATAAACTAATAAATTAATCACTCAAACATGGTCAATTTATAATAGAAGCTATAATCTATGGAAATGTTTAGATCCACACATACAGATGGGTTTTAAATCGAATTGGATTACAAAAATATGCGAGGCCACAAAATTGATTTTATCTCCTCGAATAACTAATCATGAGTTTGCCTCACAAGATTAGAATTAATAATCTGACAAATGAGAGATTAATAATATTTTATTTATAGTATTAATAATATCAGTCTTAGTATTATTAGTATCAAGTTTTAAATTATTTTATTTTATTTTTACTGTATACATAATTAATTTTATAATTTTCTAATATTAAAAAAGCATCAAAAATTTATAATATTATTTATTTTTGTTATCTAATTTAATTTAATTTTGAATACTAATCAAATTTTATAAGTTATTAGTTTTAAGTAAAGATAAAAACGAGTAATATGTGATTATAAGAAGCCTGGATGGCTAGACCCCAAATTTATAGGAATTTATAGCTCTAAACTCCCGGGCGAGTCCAAAGAGTTCCAAACGCCCACAGACCAGAGAGAAAGGAGGACCCTTCAATTCTCTCTTCCCCAAAAGTCCCAATCAATCTCAGCAACCCCCGCGCGGAGGACGCGAACCTTTCAATCCTCTTCGATTATGGGTTTTGGTGGCATGGAGTGCTGTAGAGCTTTAGCTGTGTTAACGTTAGCCATTTTGGGCTTCTCGCAGGTGTCCATTGCGGCGGTTTACAAGGTCGGCGACTCCGCCGGTTGGACCACCATTGGCAATGTCGATTACAAGCTGTGGGCTGCTGTTAAGACCTTCCAAGTTGGGGATGTCATTTGTAAGTCTTCCACCCTGCCTCTCGCTTTAATTTATGCATATATACATATTTACATGTATAAAAAGTTTAAATTATATAATACGGGTAGGGTTTACAAGGTGGAGATTTAGGGAGATGTAGAAAAATATTATGGCATTGCAGTGACTAAGAAAAAAGATTTGTTTCAAAATTCATCATCTCTAACTGGCGTGTAGGCTATTGCTCTGTTTCGTAAGTCTCTTACAAGGTACACGAATTTCTTGTGAATACAAAGTCTGAAAAAAAGAAACGAATCACAAAAGATTAATATATAACAGATTTATCTTATATTTATTAAAGATTGTTTTTACTAATTTTCTAATTATAGGGTGATAATTTTTCCTCTTCTAAAAATCTTAATAACAAAAAATAAGAAAATAAATTAGAATTTATTATTCCAAAAAATGCCTGGTAATCTTTTGGACTACCAAAAATGAACCAACACATTAATCAAGACCTCTCTTTCCTTCCTCTCAATTCTCTGCTCTACCCAAAACGAAAAAAGAAGTCCTTTTTTTTTTTTTTGTCTTACACTTTTTTTGATTCTAGCCTTCTGGCTTCCTTGTCCAATTCCTTTTAAAAAGTTTCAGTTTTTTCAGATTTCTTTTGAAGCATGTTCTCTGTTGAGTCTGCTCCTCTGTTTCCTTGTCCAAGGCTATGGGACCTGTGAACTCTGACCCCTGCGATGATGCCCTCCCACTGCGTACTTACTGGGTACTACTACACCTACTACCCCAGGCAGAGTATCCTTTACTGCTTGGGGGCAGGATGAGTGCCACGTGGACAACATCCAACGGTTTGTTTGCCCTATGGAATCACCATTGGGAGCGGCCGTGCTGCAAGTTTTGAGTGTTTTGTAGACCCCACATCAAAATATCTTTCAGCCGAGCCGCACTTCCAAATCATCATGTACTGCTTTAATTATGACGCCCATTACTTTCACATTCAAAAAGCCAACAACCGACCTGTTGCATTGCAAATGCATAATGGAGATTGATTTAACAAGTAACAATTTAGCATTAGCCCATTTAAATTATAATTAATTTTTTTACTAAAAATATAAAAAAAAATTTAATATAATTCATTTATCAAAAAAATTATAAAATTAAAAAATTAAAAATCAAATCAAAACTTTAATTTTTAGATTATTTTATTTCAAATCTTCAATTACTTTTTAAATAAAATAATACTCTTTATTCATAATTATTTTATTACGACTACGAATTAAATATAATTGTTATTTTTAATTATATATAAGATTAAAATTATCTAATTTGAATAAAAAATAAAAATGCAAACTTTTTACTTAGCCACCTAATTTCAAAAAATTGACTTCAAAGATAATTAATAAACAACTTAATTTGAACTTAAATTTAATTTTTTTAAACTAAAATTAGAAAAATTAAAAATAAAAATGTTAGGTTTTACGTTAGTTGGCAATGGACCTAAGTTTCCCATTGAAATACTTAAAAAGTTTAGTTGTGTTTTTTTAAGAGATTTAGTTTTTCTTAAAAAGAAGAGATCAAAAAAATTAAATTATTTGGGATTATTTTATTAGGGTAGCTTTTTTGTTTTGGTGTTTTATT
>JAOTRH010114403.1:0-15144 GCA_034768845.1 Heliamphora exappendiculata
ACTTTGCCTTAAGTGTTTGACTTAATTTTCAATTAAGATCAACAAAAAAAAAATTCTAATTAAAGAATTCTTAAGTGCTTGAACCTTTTGAGATAAAAGTCATTTTTTTTACTAAGGTGTCAACTTAGATTGTTCAAAATGTGTTAACACTTTCATTTTAAAAATATAAAATATTATCTATTTAAAAATATTTATTTTAAGAAAATGAATTATGAAAATCATCAAAATCAAATTAAAAAGTCATTGGGCTAACAGGACTACATCTCCAGAGTCGCTTAAGACAGTTCCTCACCAAGAAGGCCGTTACCACAATGTCCGAGTTGATGGTGAAGATAGAACAGCATGTAAAGGTAGAAGAAGATATAAGCCAAGCCGAGCAAAGTGTGGCCTCGGTAAAGCAGCCCGAGAAGAGGGACAAGGGCCGAAAAGACCAGAAGTACAAGAAGCCACCCCAGAAAAAGAAGGAGTCAGAGGCTTACCAGGCTGTGCAAACGATATTCAATGAGCATCTACATAAGCTCATTGATCAAATTAAGGACAAGCCCTATTTTCAGTGGCCACCGAAGTTGATGGGAGACCCAGGCAGGCTAGATCAGAAAAAGAGGTGCCACTATCACAGGGATCATAGCCACCTGACCGGGGAGTGCAGAACTCTCAAGAGACACTTGGAGGACTTGGTCCAAGCAGGACATTTACTTGAATTCGTCGACGCCGAGAAGACTGCTCGGGAAGAAAGGAATCGAGAACAAGACCAGAATGCCAATCAAGGAGATCCTCCGCTTGGTGTTGTAAAGATGATTCATGGTACAGCTAAACCGATTACTAGATCGGTAATTCGGCACCATGCGAGGACCGTTGCACATGCTATGAAGGTGGATGAGGGAAAGCGAAGGAGAACAGAGGGAGACTCCAGCCAATGCCAACCCAAGGGGATTAGCTTATCAGAAGAGGACCTCGAGAGAATTCATCGACCTCATAATGATGCCTTGGTACTAACACTGCACATTGCCAACTACGATGTAATGCGAGTGGTGCTAGACGAGGGAAGCTCGGTGGACATCATGTATTACAGCCTATCCCAAAAATTGGGACTGAAAGATTCAGCGCTCAAAAAGTGCATGACGCCCCTGATCGGCATTGGCACGGACCCAGTATGGCCGGTCGGAAGGATCACTGCACCAGTGAAGGAAGGCCCTGCGACTGTAAGTGCTGAATTCCTTGTTGTTAACCAACCATCTACCTATAATGCCATTGCAGGAAGGACATGGATCCACAGCTTGGGTGTAGTACCCTCAACATATCATCAATCCCTAATGTTCCAAGTAGGCTAAGAAATAGTTGAAATCAAAGGAGACCAACATGCTGCAAGGCAGTGTTTTTTAGCAACATTGAAAGGCCCCGAATAGTACCCCGAAGTAAAGACTGTTGAGGTGGAGGAAGGACCCCACGATCCTCGACTATAGCCGAACAGTCGAGGATAAAGTGGTGGAGGACCTAAAGAAAATCTTCATCAACCCGGAAGATCCAGATCGGTTCTTCTTGCTTGGAACAACCACGGCCAAACAAGAGAAAATCGAACTGGTTGAATTTTTGAAGGAAGACATTGAGGTCTTTGCGTGGACACCATACGAAATGCCGGGGAAAGATCCCGAAGTAATTAGCCATCAGCTAAACGTGGATCTCCAGAGAAAGCCAGTGATACAGAAGTCTGGGAAATTGGCTCCACACCATGCAGAGGCAGTGGTTGAGGAAGTCCAGAAGCTAAAGGAGGCCGAGGCAATCAAAGAAATCAACTACCCAACCTGGTTGGCAAACACCGTGGTAGTCAAGAAGAAGGATGGGAAGTGGCGAGTCTATGTTGACTTCACCGACCTAAATAAAGCCTACCCTAAAGACTGCTTTCCTCTGGCCCGGATAGACCAGCTCGTCGATTCAACGGCAGGGCATGAGAGGATGAGTTTCCTAGATGCCTACAGAGGATACCACCAGATTGCCATGTACCCCCAGACATGGAGAAGACAGCATTTATCACTCATCGAGGAATTTACTGCTACAAGGTAATGCCATTTGGATTAAAGAATGCTGGAGCCACTTACCAAAGGCTTGCAACAAAGATGTTCGGCGACTTGATCGGCGAAACGATGGAGGTCTACATAGATGACATGGTTGTGAAGACCAAGCACCCAAACAAGCACCTCAAAGATCTGAGAAGGACATTCGAAATCCTCAAGGATTATAAACTTAGGCTCAATGCCTCTAAGTGTGCTTTTGGAGTCAGTTCGGGAAAATTCTTAGGTTTTCTTGTCACTCACAGAGGGATAGAGGTAAATCCCGAACAAATCTTAGCCATTCAGAATTTAAAAAGGCCACAGAGTTTGAAGGAAGTCCAGAAGCTCACGGGAATGGCCGCTGCACTCAACTGATTCATTAGTCGAGCAATCGACCGATGTTACCCTTTCTTTAAAGTAATGAAAAGGGCTAATCCGTTCAAGTGGGATGAAGAAAGTGAGGGAGCCCTAGCCGAACTGAAGCAGTACCTCTCGTCTCTCCCACTATTAACGGTGCCGAACAGTGGAGAAACTATATTCTTGTACCTTGCTGTGTCAAGCCGAGCTGTAAGTGCGGTACTCCTGAGGGTGAAGACAAGGTCCAAAAGTCAATCTACTATGTGAGCAAGGTTCTTCTTGACCCAGAGACAAGGTACCTGCCTTTGGAGAAGCTTTCACTGGCCCTGGTCGTTGCCTCTCGTAAACTTATCCACTACTTCAGAGCACACCTGATCAAGGTAATTACCAAACCCCCCTTCAATCATTACTTCAAAAAGCTGACTTTTCAAGGAGAGTATAGCAAGGTGGGCTGTGGAGCTTGGGGAGCACGACATCATCTTCTGCCCCAGGACAGCTATAAAAGGCCAAGTTTTGGCCGACTTCATCGCCGAATTCAGCTAGAAAGGAAGTTCGGTGGACACTTGGGGCAAACTACCAAGCTAACAACTCTTGAAGATGAGGACTTAAAGGATACTTAGAGGCTCTACGTGGATGGCTCTTCATGCAACAAGGGGCTGGGGTAGGAATAGTACTATATAGCCATGAGGGAATTCTCATGGAGAGGGCTGTCCGGTTGGACTTCCAGGCCACCAACAATGAAGCCAAATACGAAGCCTTGCTAGCTAGACTCCGAGATATCATTGAGCTGAAGGCCAAAAAGGTTAAAGTATTTTCTGATTCACAGTTAGTTGTGAATCAATTCAGGGGAGAGTACCTAGCCAGAGATGACAGAATGCAAGCGTACGTCCAATTAGCACAACAACTGGCCAAAGGCATCCCATGCTTTGAGATCATCTAGCTCTTATCCTGAGAAAATAGCCATGCCGATTCCCTGGCCTGCCTGGCATCAGCTGTTAGCAATAAAGAGAAAAGGGTGATTTCGATGGAAGTCCTCCAACAACCGAGCATTCTCAACCACGAAGAGTAGCCGATCTACTACTTTGAACTGGGCCCCAGTTGGATGGATCCCTTGAAAGACTACCTGGTGAAAGGCGAGCTACCAGCCAATCAAAAAGAAGCCCGTGCTGTAAAAAGGAAGTCAGCAAGGTTCTGGGTCTCCAGTTCGAGGGATCTTTACAAGAAGTCCTTCACCGGGCCCTACCTCTTCTGCGTGCATCCGAAGAAAGACCAAGACCTCTTGTTCGAGATACATGAAGGAATTTGTGGCAGCCATACTGGGGGGTGGTCATTGGCTCACCGAGCAATCTCTTAGGGTTACTGGTGGTCCTACATACAGAAGGACGCAGAGCAGTACGTCCAAAAGTGTGAGAAGTGTCAGAGGTTTAGCCCAAACATACGCATCCCAGCCGAAGACCTGTCCCCACTTACAAGTCCTTGGCCTTTTGCCCAATGGGAGTACGACATAGTTGGCCCATTCCTAAAGGCTACAGGCAACAGGAAATACCTTCTTGTTGCCACGGACTACTTCATTAAATGGGTGGAAGCTGAGCCCTTGACCAACAACAGAGACGTTGACGTAAAGAGGTTCACATGGAAGAGCATCATCACCAGGTTTGGTATCCCCCGAACAATTATCTCGGACAACGGTACTCAGTTCGATCGCTCCCTATTTAAGAATTTTTGTTCGGGACTAGGAATCAAGAACTACTTTTCTACCCCAGCATACCCACAACGTAATGGACAGGCAGAAGCCACCAACAAGACTATCATCGACGGGCTGAAGAAGAGACTGGATGCAGCCACAGGAAGATGGGTCGAAGAGCTCCCTTCGGTTCTATGGACCTGCCGAACTACTCCAAGAAGATCCACAGGTAAAATCCCATTTTCTCTAGCCTATGGGGTAGAGGCAGTTATACCACTAGAAGTCGGATTACTGACAATCCGAACAGAGGTCAGTACTGCCGGAGCTCATGATAAGGCACTAGTCTTGGACCTCGATTTAGCCGAAGAGCGTAGGACGATGGCCACCATTAAATTGGCAGCCTATCAGCAAACACTTGCCAAATGGTACAATAAAATGGTGAAACACCGAGAGTTCAACATAAGAGATCTGGTACTGAGAAAAGTACTCGGTCGCATGAAAGACCCTGTCCAGGGGAAGCTGAGTCCGTACTGAGAGGGTCCGTACAAAGTAACCTCAAAAGGTGGCACTCGGGCATACCACCTTGAAGACATGAATGGGAAGGCAGTCCCCAGGCCATGGAACGCTAACAAACTCTGCAAGTTTTACTTTTAGTCTTTTAGTTTCTTGTAATTTTTCAACATTTACAATAAAAAGCCGCTGTTCGGCATGAGCTTTTTCCCCTTCATTCTTAAAGTTTTTATCAATTGACATCCTTGACAAAAATTTAGGGGGCATACACTGAGTACAGCATGCACAGTGAACTTCTTCAGCAGCCTAAGTTTCATGAACCTATTCCCTTAGTATGGATGATAAACCCATACTTAGGATGATTAAGCCTCAAAAGGCTAAGTTCCAAGTTCATCCGAACTATTTTAACCCCTTAGTATGGATGATAATCCCATACTTAGGATGATTAAGTCTAAATTGGCTAAGTTTGAAATTTATCCGAACTACTTAAACCCTTAGTATGGACGATAAACCCATACTTAGGATAATTAAGTCTCAAAAGGCTAAGTTCGAAGTTCATCCGAACTATTTAAGCCCTTAGTACGGATGGTAAACCCATATTTAGGATGATTAAGCCTCAAAAAGCTAAGTTCCAAGTTCAGCCGAACTATTTAAAGCCTTTAGTATGGATGATAATTCCATACTTAGGATGATTAAGCCTAAATTGGCTAAGTTCGAAGTTTATCCGAACTATTTAAACCCTTATTATGGACGATAAACCCATACTTAGGATGATTAAGCCTCAAAAGGCTAAATT
Organism: Heliamphora exappendiculata; assembly: GCA_034768845.1. Taxonomy (NCBI): domain Eukaryota; kingdom Viridiplantae; phylum Streptophyta; class Magnoliopsida; order Ericales; family Sarraceniaceae; genus Heliamphora; species Heliamphora exappendiculata. The sequence goes on from JAOTRH010114403.1 coordinate 5,396, forward strand.
CGAAGTTCATTCGAACTATTTAAGTCCTTAGTACGGATGGTAATCCCATACTTAGGATGATTAAGCCTAAATTGGTTAAGTTCGAAATTTATCCGAACTACTTAAACCCTTAGTATGGACGATAAACCCATACTTAGGATGATTAAGCCTCAAAAGACTAAGTTCAAAATTTATCCGAACTATTAAGCCCTTAGTACGGATGGTAATTTGATACTTCAGATGATTAAGTCTAAATTGGCTAAGTTCGAAGTTTATCCGAACTAGCCCTTAGTATGAGTAATGATCCCACACTTGGATAATTAAGCATTTTTTAGTTAAGTTTCAAATGCTAAGTGTTGAAGTATGTCTGAATTATTTGAGCTCTTAGCATGGAAGTTCACCAAAGACAAAACATACTCTAACAAGTATAAATGCAAAGAAAAGGAATTGCATTAAAGAAGAGGGGCTGAAACCCTCGAAGCTACAAAAGGCCCTACAAAGGGCAGTACAGAAAAGAAAAAGATAAATACAAAGCCTTCACGGGGCAACGAGGAAATCCTCGGTGCTCTCAACAGGAGTCCCCACCTCTTCAACCACCATTGGGGAGACCAGATTCACATTAGCATTAACCGGCTGCTCGGCCTCCACAGCAACAGCCTCGAACTCCTCAGCTGCCTCCGCCACTTCTTCCACCACCTGCTTGCTTAGTAGAGGAACATCAGAGTATAGGGGGAGGATGTCTCAACCCCAGCTGCCTTAAGGGCAGCCTCCCAAGAGAATCCGAAGACAAGGTCCTGAAGCCTCAGAATCTGGGCCGTGTAATTCTCCGTTGCCTTTGCCACACCTTCAGCATAGGCCTTCTCTTGGGCAAGCGCCAGCTCGGCCTCGGCCTTCCCGAGCTGGGCCTGAGAGGCTGTCAGGGCCTCCTCCTTCTATTTGATATGCCTCTTTAAGGCGGTTTCTTGCACTTCAAGCTCGGAAGCTCTTGCCTGAGCAGCATCAGCGACCTTTGTCTTCTCCCGAAGACTGCCTTTCAGATTCCCAATCTGTTGGGGGTATTTGAAGTTAGCCTGGCAAAGTTTAGTAAATTCAGCCTGCTGGGCTTCGACTCGCTCTACCATGGCAGCAAGGCATTGAAGGCTATGCACAAACGAAAGAAAGTTAATAGAAAACTCAGGAGGAGCGTAGGAAGATAAAAAGAGCAAAAGGAGTTAAAAGAAATACCTGAATGGAGTGACGAATGGTGGACTTCACTAGCTTCTCGTGCGGAAGCTTTCGCACCTCCTCCATGTCTGAAGGGAGGAGTAAGGCTTTGCTCAACCCGTTTGCAGTGTCCGAGGAGGAAGCTTTGTCATCGACGTTGATAGGGCGGTCCCCCTTTGTGAGGTTAGGGGTCCACGGCTCAGGCCCCTCTTCGGATTCGGCCACTTTCTTTCCCTTGGCCTTTTTTCTCTCTCCTACTTTCTCCCTCCCTTTATCTTTTTCCAATACTTCAGTAGCCTTCTTCAACCTTTTTGAGGTCGGGGGAGGAGCATCTTGATCGGTCACCGCCATTGACAGTTCGGCGGTCAAGTCAGTAGCCTTAGACCGAGTAGTGGACGCCGCCGTGATCCTCTTCTTTGGGCCCCCGAGGGTCAGGAACTCCGAAAGATCAGCCGTTGGGGCCTTTCGCTTGGCCATCTCTTCGATCCTGGTGAACTCGGTGGTGTTAACTGAAGAAGAGGACGAGAAGATGGAGACGGTGTACCCTAGCGAGGACGGACCAGGCTCAACCACAACGAGCGAAGGTTGGGCAATGGTGACTTGCCCCTCTGCCCTGGTAAATGGCAGGACTATAGCTTCTGGGAGATCGGCTGGCGTAGAAGCTTCGGCTACAACCTGAACACTAGTTATGTTCAGTCTTATAAAACTCCGGTACGCTGGTATATATTTTAGCAGGATGTGGGCTGTTCTACCGAGGCCCTTCTGTTCGGGGAGACCTTTGTACGCCTACACCTTCCTCAGGTCTTCTATGTGGACACCCAGTAGAGGACCACGAGCCCGGTTGTTGGCGATCTCACCTACGTTAAAGAAGCAAAAGTGTTACCGAGCAAGATAATGTGAGAGAGGCAATAAAACAAGCAAGTGGCAGGGGGACTACCAGGGCCCAGACCATCATTCCGTGGAATGGTAAAGATATCCTGTTCCTTCCCGGGGCCGAACTCAAAATTTCCCGTGATATAAAGGAAGTCGTCATCGATATCCTTGACTAAGTCCGGCAACTCGATGACATGCTTCTCGGCTGCCCTCTTTACTTTGAGGTAGTAGGAACCAGAAGAATGCTTGACCATGTTTTAACAGTAGACTATATCCCAGATACCGAGGTTAGTACCCAAGATACGGTTCAACTCTACAACTCCCATGATTACTCGAAAAACATTCGAGGAAACTTGCATGGGACTCACTCTGAAATGCCGAAGAACTCGCCGGAGAAGGTGATGAATGGGGAACCGAATTTCCCCTCCACTATGGCAACTAATGGGAGAGGGAGTTTTTCCCAATTCCCTTCACGGCAGTCTCCAGGATCAGCCAGAGTGATGCCAACATCATCTGGGATGTTGTATTGACGCCAGAATTCGCGCATGGCCGCCAGTGTCGATACCAACTTCCGAAGTTTGCCCATAATAATAAAGAAAACAGATAGAAGGAGAGAATGGGGCAAAACACCAAAGCAAAAAGGAACAAATCCGCCTCAAGGCGAAGAAACCGACAGCAAAAAAGAAGCTTACTCAGAGTGGACAGGCCCTGGGATTTGCCTGAATCTAGAAAATCTTCGCTGGAATCTGGGTTTGCCGTCGCTAAAAATCGCAAAGGTTGTATGGCAAGAAAGGCTTGAAACGATAAAAAGAGGGAAATGGCGGCGTCCTAGTCTTTTTATACTAGTCGATTTTGAAACGACAGGAGCATTAATGCGCCATACGAAATCAACACGCGCATCCCCTAGAATAACGTGTGCTCCCTCAGCAATCTAATCAGGACGCGCCACGTCACCTGCACAGGGCTCGGGGCCAGCCGTCGTTATTCATAAGGGCAACTCAAAGAGTTTGGGCAGCCTAACCGTTACCCAAGTAAGTGGTCTCCGAACAACGGGTCGCCTCTTGAGACTCTATCGCTCCGCACATAGCCCGAACAACTCAACCATATTGACACCGTGCAAACATTGATTGTCAACCGAACAAAATTCAAAGCTCTAGCCCTTCACCGAGTAGACCAGCCGATCAAAGAGCCAGAGCTGAGGGGCAGTTGAGGGCGAACAAAATACTCTAGGCCTAAAGGTCCACCGCAATTGAGCGAAACCAAAGCCCCACAAGGGATGCCAACCCAAAACAGGCTGGTCCAAGGCGCAAAAAGGCCCGGACCACCCTTTGTTCGGGTCATATGAGTTCGGCCCACCTCATGAAGGGGGAGCCCAAACCGGTGAAGCCCATGTCGACCATGGAAGGAAGATAACCCTGTAAGTTTCCATCCTTAGCACGATTTGATCATATCTACATGATGGAAACAAGTGATATCTACGAAATAGATGAAAACAAATCACATCAGGATAGGAAACAGTTCATAACTAATAGAGGTAGAATCCTAAGAGGATTCAGCCTCCATTAGCTCCGACCCCTATATAAAGAGAGGCACCCCAAAATCACCATGTACGCAATTCTAAAATCCAAAACTCTTACTTAGAAATCTCTCAAAGAGATATCTAACTTGAGCGTCGGAATGCCTTCCGGTCATATCCGGCCGGTAGGTGCTAACTGTGTTCTTGGTGGTTGCAGGTATTCGGCGGAGAGGCAAGGACCATCCATTGAGTCCGGCGACGAGGAGTCCGGCCCATATCTTGTTCGGGATCATTAGTATTGGGCTACTCTATCCGATTCTAATTGTGCCAAACAAGTCCAGCAAGTTTATACCGCGCACAATTGTTGTATAATAGATGCTAATTTCCTGCAATAATATTAGAATATGCTAATGGCTAGTACTTATGTTTTCTAGTCTGTTAAATATGATTATTTGGGGAGGGGGAGAATAGTTAGGAGTTGTATGTAACGTGGTTTCATTTATATTGAAGGCCCTTTTAGATTCTCACACGCCACTTGTGAGAGCAAGTTGACCAGGAAAAAGTGGTAAGGGACGCTTAAATGGAATTGTGAATATGATTTTCCATAATTGACTTGTTCAACTTATTCACCCTTGTAATTTATTGGTTTATTTGATTATTAATTAATTAATTTATTGATTTAAATTTTATTTATTTAACAAGCCAAATGACATTGCTTAGATCAATAAATCATGTAACCCAAATAGAACCTTAGTATTGAAACTGATTAACCATTATAGATGTTTGATTTTGTATCATTACTCTTTGACGACGGAGATAACTTGCGGCAATGTTAAAACTCACCCCTCTCTCTCTCTCTCTTAATGCACTTTGTTGCATTTTTAGGAAGAGTTCTTTTTACAGACATAGATCCAACTACGTTTAAGTTATTCATAAATACACTATAGCTACGTTTGTATTAGATGATAGAATTAAGAAGGATTAAATTTTTCATAACGAATAGTCACGGGATTAAATATTCATTACATTATTTATTTATTTTTTAATTTACTTTTTTTTTGTTTCGAAAGATTACGATGGATCAAGTTTTTCATCACTAATTCCTTTTCTTTTTTATATTTTCATTGCCTTTCACCCGTTATCTCTAATATAAGAGATTGTGTGTCCAATCTTAGAGTATTTGTATGGACTTTTATTTTGCATCCAAACACGAGATACAAAATAAGCTCTTCGTGCACATATAGTTAAAATTATTTTCTGTGACTGTGTTCTGTGTACCTAAGACTGTTATTTTAAGAACGCACGTTCTTGATGGAATTTGATGGGAGTAAAATATTATCAAATTATGATGATTTAATGGAATCATACGGAAGAAGTCACATGATACATTTTCCCTCCCTCGTGTTTTTTAATGAAATTAAGATATATGTGTATATGACTAATATATGTGATAGTCCATTATTCCATAACTGCATATTTTGTTCATTATGTTCTTATCCATTGCTCTTTCCTATTACGGCAGTGAAGAATGGGCAAGGGACATTTAGTTTAAAAAATCGGAAAGTCCATTCTTTTCGAAATATTTTATCGAAAGAAATGATCAAAAGCGAGTAATTGAGGGTAAAAAATTATAAAATAAGGTGCGTTCAAACATGTACTATGTTGTCATCTATTATTGAATTATTTATTTTTAAATATTTTTTGTAATATAAATTGTTCATTTTATATTATTTATTAATGATATTATTTGTATAAAAAATTAAATTAATTAAATATTTTTAATTACATGATTTGATTGTTTTTATTCATCATTGTTTTTTATAAAATTATATTACTATTCATTTATATTTCAACAAATGTGATATACTCATAAATATGTTAATACGTAATTAATTTATTTTTTTATAAAAACAATTTACTTAATAAATATTATATAATAAATAGTTTCGATCATAAAAATATATAAAAAAGATCGAAATAATAAATAAATTATATCCGAAGTAAAAATACTGAGAACATTCTTAATGTCAAAAACAATGAGAACAATCTCAGTGTCAACAAACTGTGAGAACATTTTCACTGGTGTTTGTATGCACGCGCGCATGTGAAAACATTCTCACTGATTTAGTTTCTCTGTTTTCGTTATTTGTTTGCAAGGTAATTTTCTAGTTCAGTTTTTGTTGACTTAATTTTGTATTTGTGTGGACAATTATTAAGTCAAACGGTCTAGAATCATTTTCATGAAAGTATCGAGTGAATGCTCTCTGAGAATTATCAAAGCGCAGATGTATGCGCGCTCGCCCCTGTTTTCATTTTGATTTTGTTTTGTGCTGTGAATCAAATCTTATTTTTTTTTACAAATGTTCGAATCATTACGTGTTTGTTTAATTTTTTTAATTATTTATTTATCATATTACTATTCACATAAAAAAATCTCAATCCAAAATTGTCCCACCTTTACTGTCAAAAGAGGCTTAGTGTGTGGCGCAGAGGTTTCAGTCGAATGTTTCAGTAAAAACTTCGGGAAGGTAGCATTCCTCTTTAAGTCAAAGTTAAAAAAATTCACTAAAGATAAAAAAAAAATTTAAAATAACTATTTTCTAAAATAAGTAACAAAATAAAAAAATAAAGATTTTTTTTCATATTTTGTATTAATCTTTTAATTTTTGATAGTATAAAAAAATTTAATAAAAAAATAAAAAAACTCAAAATTCAATTCAAAGTTATGCTCACGATTTCAATTCAAGAGGTTACCTTTTGGTCAAATTTTTCGATAAAAAGCTTTGGTAAAGTTAGAAGCTTTCTTAAAAAATTTGACTTTAAGAGTTTTAACTTTTTAAAAAATAAAAAGAAAAAAAAATTTATTTGGGATGATTTTTTTGTAGTAGTTTTTTTATTTTTTATTATAATATCTAAAAAAATTTTACTTTTAACTTTTAAGTTGTAGTGTTTGAGATAGTAGCACAAATTCTAACTCAGGCGAATTACTGGCTCAATAACTTGATAAAAAGCCTAATAACGGGATTCAAAATGTTTAAAATAAATTACTAGTAATAACTCACAAATTTTATTATATACAAGACTTATTTTTCTATCTCCCATCAATGCGGGATAGAGTATCACAATATCTCCATTTAAATACGCGACACCCTAATCGTGTGGATCAAATTTTTTCCTTAGTTGGTATGTAGATAACAGCAGCATCTCATAGGAGCGCACAATATATACAATTTTGGAGCATTTACTCATCTATCTACACCATTAACGAGCCCTATATAAAAATTAAAGTTGGATTTAATACTATTTATAACGATTCAAGCGAACCACAAACCCAATAACTTGATTAAAGAGCCTAATAACACGGTTCAAAAACTTAAATTCAATTTATTAGTTGTAACTCACAAATTTTTTTATATATCAAATTGAGTTTTTATCGATCATCGATGTGGGATGAGATGTTACATACTAAGTTATTTAATAAGAGTAAAGCTCTATATAGATAAAATCACCTATAATGTTTACCGTTACTATAGTTTAGTGACTACATTTAGAATAGCATAGCACATGACTGTTACTATAGTTTAATGACTACATTTAGATAGCACATGACGTGCGTGCGTGTGTTGTACTTAAAAATGTATTATAAAAATATATTGAGTCTATTAGAGAACAAAACAAAAAATTGAAAATTATTAAATTGTACATAAAATCATCCTTAATGCAAAGAGTCATACTTGATCCGTGTTTAAATTCAATATTTGTGGTTTTACTATATCATTTGATAAATTAATTTTATAAAATAATTTAATTATCATATTATGGACATGAAATTCTACCGCGTTTACCGCTCAGCAAAAATTATGAGATTTTTCATGAGATTTTTTTTCATTTTAATGATAAATAATGGGTCCGTTTGGATGACTTTATTTATTTACTTATTAGTTTATAAGTCAAAAAATAAGTTACGTCGTTTGGGTAATCAAATAAGTTAAAAATAAAAAAATAAACAAATAAACACGTTTGAATAACTAAATAAGCAAATAAGCTTGCTTATAAATTAGTTTATAAACAAATAAGTAAATAAACTTGTTTAGATAATTAAATAAATAAATAAATTTACTTATAAATTAATTTATAAATAAATAAACTCGTTTAAATAATTAACTTATAAACAAATAAATTAATAACTATACAAATAAATTTACTTAAACGTAATTTAGCTTATTTATTATTAAGGAAATAAGTAACATCTACCGAATAGGCCATTATTTTGTTGGAAGAAGAAAGATGAGTTGACAACTTGACATATGTTTCATTCTGTTTTTCAATTTTACAAATAATAAAGACAAATACTATTCCCAACTTTGGAAAACTCATTTTTATTAATTACGTTGTCAGTTTCTGTAGAGTGTTGAACACTTACAGGGAGTGTTTGGTAAAATTAATATTATTAATTTTTTATTTTTTATTATTAATTTTAATTATAATTTATAATTTTTTCTAAATATATACTTCGGTTATAAATTATAATTATTATTTTTTTTATTTTAGTTAAAAATTATAATTTTTACCAAATAATCAAAACTTCTGTCATAAGTTATTAGTTTTTAGCAATATCAAGCACCGCTGTAATAGAATTTATGAAGAGAAAAGAAAAAGAAAGAAAAAAAAGTCTAAGGCTCTGCTTGGAATTATTTAAAAATTGATTTTTTTTTACAAAAAAGTCAACTTTTAAGTCATTATGTTTGGTTTTTTAAAAAAATTTATTAATTTTTTTTATCTTTTAATCCAAGCAAAAAACTCTATACACATCCTAAACACCTTAATTTTTTTAAAACTAAAATTGCTTTAATACTCTCAATTGAAAAAATTAATCTTTTTAAAAAAAAAATTGTACTAATATTCTAAACACTGTAATTTAAAGCAAAAAATAAAAATATATTAGACATTTTAATAAAAAATAAAAAGGTAAAAAAACTACTATAAAAAATTATTCCAAAAATTTTAACTTTTTCTAAGTCTTTTCTTTTTTAAAAAAAGTTAAATATCTCAAAGAAACACCACCTTAGCTTTCAAGGTTTTTATTACTGCTTGCTTATAATGGAACAATAAATGAGGTAGATTTGTATTTGTATTAAAATGAGTAAGTAAATGAGAATTGAGTAATTATTCGGTGGTTCTAGAGTATTACGTGATATTATTTATGTGATATTTTTATTTAATAATAAAGTAAAAAATATTTTAAGTAAAATAATATTAATCTATTTTTGTTAAATAGATAAGAGACAAAAATGACTTATTTATTATATATCGAATATTTTCATTTGTTAATTTTTCAATGAGTATGTGATTTTAAATTTTTATGATTAATTTAATTTGAAGTGAATCAAAATATTAAGCGATTCCTAATTAACCATTCAATAAGATTTACTTGCCAGATATTATTAGAAAATAATATTCACACTCAATATAAAATACACTTCAATATTTGCATTTTAGTGTGCCATGTGCAATTTAATACACTGAAAATAAATCTTTGAGTGCAGTTATACAAAAAGAGAGTGGGAATATAAATCTTCATATTATATATGACCATATATATATATATATATATATATACATGTATATTTATAAAAAAAATAATATTCACAAAATACTCATACGCTTTTATATATCTTTTTTAATTGTAAATAAAGTATCATTTTGTATGTCACCTAACGCTATACCAATCATCAATTGTTAGGTTGTTGCATTGTTAGGAAAATACAAATATAAAAGTACTTGGTCTCATTTTATAAATTAATTAAATACAAAAGGCATCGCAATTATCCTATTTACATATAAAAATTTCTCGCACGATGGGATATTACTTTTCTCAAAATAGTTGTAAATCAACAAATATTAATTTATTTGATATGCCATATAGTTAGGTATGTAATTTGGGCCCGGCCTGGACTCGACGGGTTTTCGTCAAATTTTCAGGTTGAACCAGACCTTTTTCTCCAATGATTGGCCCAGACTATAAGGGTAAAAGGCTCGGGTTTGGGTTATAGGCCCGGATCTCGAGCTTTATATTTTTCTTGTTTTTTTTGTTTAATTTGTATTTTTATTATTTTTATAGTTATTTAATTTATAAATTTATAATATAATATTAATTTACTACTTTATTAGTAGTAGT
>JAOTRH010114414.1:0-15143 GCA_034768845.1 Heliamphora exappendiculata
TTGTTTCTTTCTTTTGTCTTTTTTTTTCTTTTCTTTGTGGGGTGTGGGGGGTGGTGGTAGTGGGGGGTTGTTGGGGGAGGCGAAACAGGTATATGAATATCCATCCATTTCAGGTGCAGTCATGGTGCTCAAACCTGCTTCTTAAACCAGAGTGTGTTGCTTGACTCTCATTGTTGATGCAATTGTGTTTTAGAAGGTAGTTTATTGCAGTCCTCATTTACATAAATATGAGGTCGGCAGAGCTCAATCCAGTTATCAAGCAAATTAGTTCTGATGCATGTGGTGTGAACTATGTTTTACATATTCATTTTCGGCTGCAGTATTGATCTGTTGGTTGTAAAAGTGCATTCCTTTTGTTGGGTAAAAGGCCATAGTTGGGTGTAACTATTGTCTGCTCACGAAGAACAGGCAAAGTAGAAGTCTTGGACAAATAATGTTGGGGGCATTGGAGTCCTTTTTTTGTTTTTGTTTTTTTCTTGTCGGCAAGACAACAAGGGGACTTGAGTCTCTGACATCAAGTGAAAAACCAACTAGGTATCACTTTACCCCTTGGCCCATGTGGCTGGTATTTGGGTGTTGGAGCTTGATTGATGTTTAACATTGTTCCTTTTAAGATGTCCATCTGCATATTTGCAGTTGATAAGTCAAGAGCTATGTTACCTAGAACGCGGATTGTTCTAGTACGAGAAATAGGTACCGAAACGTGGTACGCTACATGTTCTAAATTGTGGGATAGGGGTAGGTTTCTTTGTATTATAATATAAGAAGCTGCATCTTTCTAAAGGCAAGTTAGATAACCATCCCATAAAATAGAGCATTATTGTTTAGAATTATTTATATAAAACATATATTCCGGAAGCATTATAACAATTTATTTTGACATGTTGTATTACCAAAGCTCCAGAGTCTTTAGATCTTAGACTAAAACGTTTGGGCTCATGCGATGTGTGTGCAATTATTTAATAAATTTTAATTGTTTTTAATTATAACTCGCAAATTAATTTACATGCTGATTGCACGAAATTTAATATAAAAAGTAATTCACAGTAATATATAGCGTGATGTTAGAAATTCGATTATAATATCAAAGCAATTATATGAAGTGTTGATGTAATACATAACAATATAATAAAATGGGCAAAAAGAAAGATCTATTATGAGTCTACACTTTTCAAATATATTTGATAAGTCGATACCGTTGGAATTGAAAGTAATGAACATTTGAAAAGGCTGAGTATTAAAATAATGTTAGTATTTTTGTAATGGGTCCAACTTTCGATACTTGTTTGAATTGTTTTGTTAGTAATTTCTATTAGAAATCTAAAAGCGTGTTACATATGGTAAAAAAATATGTGCAAAAAATTCAAACATTCAATTAAAGAACATATTAACGAATTGTAGTAAAAATATAAGACGATGAAACGATGAATTTAGATATATGTAAAACTTGAAAAAAAAATGGTATCAAAAAGTTGTTTCTTCATCCCATCAATAATGTCGAAAAGTAATAGATAACGGAGGCTTTACGAAAGCATCCTCACTAATAAAACTATCAACATTTCAATGGCCACTTACCGTCGTCAAAATAGCCTCTATGGATATTGATAATTAGTATATATATATATATAAACAATTAAATCTACATACAATCATTTATGCTTGATTATAGAAATGTTATGCCCATAAATAGATAAATAGAAAAGAGTTGATGGATTGCTAAATTCATCGTTCTGGAGCAAAAGTATACTATGTTTCAGAACATGTGTTTCAAAACGTAAATCACCAGGGGATGAACGTTTTTTGGTAAAACGGGTGAACAGAGATAAGGGATAATTTGTGCCTCATTAGCACTTATACTTGTGTGACCTGTAGATATGTAGGCATTCAGACATTCTTTTATGTCATTCTGTAACTCAAAAGTTGTCCTCTTTGTGTCTTATGAACCAGATTAGTGATATATTTTATTTTCTTGTAGTTAGACTAGGGACATTTAATGTGTAAAAATTGAAGTTTTCAGTTTATAATTGGAGCTATAGTTGTCAATACTGTACCGTGCCGGTCTATATTGGCCGATACATACCGGTTTAGAACAATACAGATATGTTAATTACTTAGTTCCGTATCGGCCAAAATACCGGCCAAAACGGTACCGATACGTACCATACTAATAAATAAAACTGGTACACTGTTCGTTACTGTATTTAGAACTATGATTGGAGCTGCTTTCTCAAGCTGAGAGTAGTGTGTATGATGGTTTTTTGGAGGAATGCATTGTTGGTTTTGTTACAAAGCTCCCGTGACTTTTCATATGAGTAGAATTTATGGGATGCAAGCGCATGTGCTATCTTAGAAGTGGTTGCACATCTTTTGCTATTTTCAACTGCACAGCTGCCATTTTTCAGATTCTTTACCGTGCTTTTGTAGGCTGAAATCAAATTTTATTCTCACTGGGTTCATTTAAACTTTTTTGTAGGGTCTATGAAGAGCGACAAGAAATACTTTCAGCATGTCTACTATAATATGCTTATTCACGTTCAATTTATTGTGTATGATGGTTTTATGAATGCATTGGGCTCTTAGAGTCATGTAGTTTGTTTTATTGGTTATATTGCAAGTTCCAGACGGCCCTTTTCAAGGGTAGCACTGTAGCATTAGGAGCAGTGGCAGACGTAATGACTGGCCATGGTGGGCAGTTGCCACCCTCAAATTTTCAGAAAACGTAGTTTTGCATATACTTTTTAAAAATACATTGAAATTGGTTCCCACTAAGATAATTTATATGCCTCTACGCATGATGTAGCCCCTCTTTAGAATTAGTTTTTAACAAAACCCTTGCAGTTAGTTTAAGGGTATAACTGACAAGCCTGATGTTTAAGCATTTATAGCTCAAATATCAATTCTGTTTATAATCTTTTCAACAATTAGCCTCGGTCAAAAGGTGCTTCTGCATCCATTGGCCAGAAAGTAAGCTTAAGCAAATGGAAGACGAAGAACCTTCGTTTTTCTTGAGATTAGAGAATCAAGTGAAGAGGGACTGGAAACTTTGAAGTGTTAGGGTGTAATATTGACATTCAAAACAATTTTTCACCAATGTGACTGTTGGGTTATTTGATTTATCAACTCCCTCAGCATAACATGAGCATATAAGCTTGGCACTGCTCTGGGCTTTGGTTGATCTATCATGGTCTGAAAATCAACCATGCTTGAACAGATGTTGATGAGATTTTGGCTTAATGCTCCCTCGGCCCTGTGAGCTATTACTATGCTTTTGCATGCTGAAGTCAGGATCTATCATCACCTGGTTTGTTTGAATAGATGACAAGAAATATTTTGGTCGTTGTCAATGTAGTCTACAAAATACACGCTTCTCTCTTCCATTCCTTTTTTTTGCATCTTAATCAATTTATACGTGTTATTAACCATTCACCAAGACCTTAATACTGAGTACTAGAGTGAACTTTCTATGCTCCGAAGTCTACATCATTGTAAATGACTGATCATACTAGATAATGATCTTGTGGCCTCCATTTTGTTCAAGTATACACACATATGTTTTTTCTTTCCCCTTCACAGGTTGTACGCTTTGTTAATGACGATATAGGTGTTGTGAATTTGCTGGATGCCCTTGTTATTATCAATTCATCAGTGGAACAGAGACATCAAGTTGAAAGTACATCTAGTACTGGTATAATTGATGATTCTTAAACTTTTCCTTCCACTTTCTGAGTTATTTATAATTGTTCGGTTTGCAGTGAGTTAATGCATAGGCTTTACATCCTTTTCAGTATCTCAAAAACATGTGCCCATATCAAAGATTGTCAATGCTATGAAGAAAAGGGAAGGTTCATTCAAAACACTTCTCTGCGGTTCTGTTAAATTGTTAATGGTATGTCCACTAGCTTCCAACTTCTCTAGTTGCTTGAACATTTAACAGGATATACATTTCTTCTTAGCATACTCAACTCTTCTTCTAATGTGTGCCTTGTCAATGTGCATAAATTTGGAATTTATCAGGCCTAATATGTTACAACACATATTGATTGTGCCAGCTAGCTTTGTTTGTAACATTCTTGATGGTTATGCCGGAGACAAGGGTTTGGATTTAGCCTTTGTTTGAAATGGATGGTAGGGAGTGGAGGCATCCATTGGGTGAGTGGGTGCAGGTGGAAGGAAAATTAACTTATCAAAAGCTTGAAAAAAGTGAAAGAAAAATAAATAGGCTAGAAAATGAAGTTATCTGTAAACATCCTGTTGTTGCCTCTCTGTTTTATGTTTGTTTGCGTGTAGTAGACAACCACGTGCCCACAAAACTCAATGCTTCATGTTAGTGGTTGCTTATTATTATTATTATTATTATTATTATTATTATGTGGTTATTATCATGTGTGTGTGGGTGTATGGATATAATGGCGTTTCCTAGTTTTAATATAAATAAGTGTGCTCGCCTATCCAGTTAGACACGGCTTCCCATTATTCTCCTTGTCATAACATGGATCAGAGCCACTATGAAACCCTAGCCTCCATGAAACCCTAGTCTCTCTTCAGCCACTCCAGCCGCATGAAACCGTAACCGTAGCCCTTCACCAGTGCCGACAGCTTCCATCAGCCCACCGAAAGTCCTTCTCAGCCATTATCCATCACCGACAGCCTCACTTCAGCCCTTCACTAGTGCCGATAGAGCCATATCAGGCCTTCACCAGTGCCGACAGCCTCCCTAAGCCACCGATAGCCCTCATCAGTCTCCCTCCAGTGCCGACGACTTCTTTTATCCTACTTTCTAACGCCGATTGTTCTTGTTTAGCGCCGATAGCACACTCTCCATCTCTTTCCAGCGCCGAAACTCACTTCTCTTCTCTCTACCAGTGTCGACAACCTTTCTTCTCTTCTCCAGTCCAGCCGCCTGCAACCCTGGACATCATAGCTTCTGTTGGCACCTCCCTCTTGGCTAGCCGACTGGTGCAAAGCCTCTCTGACTCTTTGTTTCTTTTTCTCCTTGTTCTGACAGCCCAAAGGCAAAACCCTAACCGCTGGTCTGAGGGTTTAGGGGCTGCTGCAGTGTTTGTGATTTATGCAGATGAGTTGAAGGTATGTTTGGCAGTCCATCTATGAGTGATTGAAGGTGTGCTTAAGTTCTATTGCTTGTTGGTGTGATTGCTCGTGATTCCTTGAGATTTGCCATTAAGATATTGTGATGCCTACGGAAAGTTCCACGAGAGTTGATTCTCTAGTGAAAACTAATAGACAAGAAGGAATCACGAATGTGTTTTCGCTATCCACACGATTAATGGATTCGATGTTGACTGGACTGCAAACATACGTATTATGGAAGAAGAAGATATTACTGACAGTTGAAGGTATGGAAAAAAAAGACCATTTGTTCGAAGATCCTCCGGAGAAGGGATCTGATGAGTATAAGAGATGAAAGCGAGATGATGTACGATTACTAAGTAAGATGTTGAATTCAATGGGGTTCTTTGTTGAGATTCTGGTGGCTAATGCCACTACCGTTCGAAAGGTATGGATCATACTCGAGGAGATATTTATCTCGACTAATGACCTGTCTAGGTTATATGATGTGATGCAGAGTATTTTCTGGATACAACAGGGAGAACGATCTTTTCTAGATTATTTCATAAAGTTCAAGGTATTGGCAGATGAGTATGATCGGTTGGTACCTTTTATCAATCGATACGAGGTTTTCCGAGAGCAGAGTATGCAGTTTTTGATAGTTTGCTTCCTAGTTGGGGTGAACTAGCAACTTGACTCAATACGTTCTCAGATTCTGGCTGGGTCTGACATTTCATCTTTATCTGAGGTCTTTTGACGGTTGAGCAAGGCAATTAGTAGAGAAGAGCCTCGTGGTATTACTACTGATTAGAGTGACCATACAGCCCTAAGGGTATTTCGTGGCGGAGGTAGAGGTGGTTTTTGTGGTAGAGGTTGTGATGGTGGTTGAAGTGATGGAGGCAGAAGGGGTAGAGGCTGTGATGGAGGACGAGGTGGACGTGACACCAGGTCATGCTACTATTGTGGAGAGCAGGGACATTTACAGAGCTCATGCTGGAAACTACATGGGCGTCTTACATCCTCTTTGGCCAATGCAGTGGCCGAATATGATGCACATTCCTTTTCTTCTGAGAGGAGAACTATAGATATGCCGCAGGAGGAATATGATCAGTTCATTTAGATGTGGATTGGGAACACAACTGATACTCCTTCAATCACAGTTGCAGGTAATCCAGCTGCGTGTATGGTTATCCCCAGATCATGGGTGATAGACTCGGGTGCGTCTGCACATATGACCGACTCTACAGGTTCTATTTCATCTTATCAGTTGACCTATGGACACAGTGGGGTGATTGTTGCCAATGAAGGAACTTTGGAGGTGAGAGGACAGCGAGTAGCTGCTTTATCTCCATCCATTACACTCTCTGATGTTTTACATACTCCTGCTAATCCGTTTAACCTGCTATCTGTGAGTCGTATTATCAGGGATCTGAACTGCTTAGTAACTTTCTTTCTTGATCATTGTGTTTTTTAGGATTTAGTTTCGAGGAATACTATCAGTAGATGACAGGTGATAGGTGGCCTGTATGTGCTGGATGAGACTTTGGATGTTGCATGCTCCAGGCGATAGTCTCAGATATTGAATATACATTATCCATCCCTCCTTGCAAAGTCTGAAGAAACTATGCCCCAGTTTAAATCAGGGTACATTGTTAGAATGTGAGTTGTGTCGATTTGCTAAGCACCTGCGTGTGCCATATATGTCCAGAAATAATAATAGAACCATGAGTCATTTCTCTTTAGTCCACTTAGATATCTGGGATCCGTGTTCTGTCACATTTTTATTTGGTTTTCGGTATTTCGTGATTTTTGTTGATGACTATTCTCGCATTATTTATCTATATCTTATGAAGAAACGGTCTGAATTACCTACTGTGCTTATTACCTTTTATAATGAAGTCCACACTCAATTTGGCACAACTATGAAAATCCTACGTAGTGATAATGGAGGTGAGTACATTGGTGGCGTGTTAGGTACATACCTGCGTACACATGGGATTATTCACCAAACGTCATGTCCAGACACACACCAGCAGAATGGGGTGGCTGAGTGGAAGAATAGACATCTCTTGGAAACTGCATGTGCTTTGATGTTTCAAATGAGGGTTTCTAAGGTCTTCTGGGGTGAAGCTGTATTGACCGCTTGTTATCTTATTAATAGATTGCTCTCCTCTGTTCTACATGGTGCTACACCCTTGTCAATTTTACTTCCTCAGTTGATTTCTTTTTCATTACCATTTAAGATCTTTGGGTGTGTTTGCTATGTGAGAGATACCAAGCAGATTGTGACAAAGCTGGATGCTCGAGCACTAAAGTGTGCTTAATGGGATATCCTAAGACCCAGAAAGGATATCGGTGTTATAGTCCTGACTTGCGACGATTTATTGTATCCCGCAATGTGGTGTTTGTTGAGTCTACCCCTTTCTGTGGCTCGGCTGCTACACCTTTCTTCACCATTGATGATGGTTTTGATCGGATTCTATTGTATCAGTCATCCAGTGATTTACCAGTAGCATCTTCTTCTGTTGCCAATCCTTTGGTTGATATTCCCTAGGAGTCTCCCCCTGCTGCCTCAGAGGCACCTGTGCTCTCATCATCCTCCGACTCATCATTTTTACCAGGCCCCACCTCCTCTCCTCTGCTTGAGTCAGTATCTTCTCAGCTGTATCTGACCTCTGATCAGTTAAGTGATCCTCCTATTGCTTTACACAAGTCTTATTGTAGTTGTCGAGATCATCCCTTATATATTACCTCATATCGTGGTTTGCCTGCTACTGTCCAGCACGGTATTACTACCTTTGATCAGCATACTTTGTCTTGTTCTGTTGTCAATACTCTTTCTCATTCAGGTTGGCGTAAGGTTATGATTGAGGAAATGAATGCTCTTGAGGTTAATCATACGTGGGACTTGGTGAGTCTTCTTCCTGAGAAGACCGTTATCGGCTGTAAGTGGGTTTATGCTATCAAGCTTTATTCTAATAGCACTCTGGAGCGCTTGAAGGCTTGTTTAGTGGCCAAGTGCTATGCTCAGACCTATGGCCTTGACTATTTTGATACCTTTTCTCTTGCTGCAAAGATGGCCTCCGTTCGTCTGTTCTTATCGCTGGTTGCCTCCTATCAGTGGCCTTTGTATCAACTAAATGTGAAAAATGCCTTTCTTCATGGTGATTTGGAGGAAGGGGTTTATATGGAGCAACCACCCGGCTTTGTTGCTCAGGGGGGTCCTTTAATCATGTATGTCGTTTAAAGCGCTCATTATATGGTCCGAAGCAGTCTCCCAAGGCCTGGTTTGGCCGTTTCAATTATGTAGTACAGGAGTTTGGTCTTCAGTAATCAGTAAAGGATTATATTGTATTCTTTCGCCATACCTCAGCGGGTTGCATCTTACTAGTCTTATATGTAGATGACATTGTTATTACTGGTAGTGATAAGAGTGGGGTTGCTGAGCTTAAATCGTTCCTGGGCACCAAGTTTCAGACGAAAGATCTTGGTGAATTTCAATATTTTCTAGGTATTGAAGTAACCAGGATTAAAAAAAGGGTGTTCATTTCTCAACGAAAGTATGTGCTTGACATTATGGAGTGAGCTGGATATATGAGTGCTAAAGGAGTGGACTCACCTATGGAGACTAATGTCAAGCTAGAACCGAAGGAAAGAGCGACTCTTTCAGATCCTGAACAGTATCGCCGTTCAATGGGGGCAGCTGAATTATCTTACTACGATAACACGTTGAGATATTGATTATCCAGCGAGTGCAGTGAGTTAGTTTTTGTCTGATCCTCGTGTTCCTCATTGGCAAGCGGTGGTATGCATTCTTCGGTACTTGCACAAAAATTCGGGTAAGGGCATCCAGTTTTCTGATTATGGCCATTTGGGCATGGAAAGGTACTCTGACGTTGATTGGGCTGGATGCACGTTTGACAGGAGATCCACATCTAGTTACTTTGTATTTGTTGGTGGAAACTTGGTTTTCTAGAAGAGTAAGAAGCAGACTGTGGTATCCAGGTTTAGTGTGAGGTCAAGTACCGAGCTATGGTACTGGCGACTGCTGGAATTATGTGGTTTCAGCAGATTTTGATAGAGTTACGTTTTCCTTTTATAGGATCAGCCAAGCTTTGGGTTGATAATACTTCTGCTATTTATATTGCCACCAATCCAAGTACTTCATGAGAAGTCGAAGCATATCGAGGTTGACTGCCATTTTGTCCGTGAGGAATATCGGAAAGGAGTTGTTACATTTGGCTCTATTCTGACCGGGAAATAGGTGGCAGATATTTTCACGAAAGCGTTACCAGATCTGCGTGTCTCATATTTTTGTAACAAGCTGGGTATGGTTGATATATATGCTCCAGCTTGGGAGGGTGTTAGTGGTAGCTTATTATTATTATTACTATTATTATTATAATGTGGTTATTATCATGTGTGTGTGAGTGCATGGATGTAATGGTGTTTCCTAGTTTTAATATAAATAAGCGTACTTGCCTATCCAATTGGATGCGGCTTTCCATTATTCTCCTTCTCATAACACATCAAAAAATATATAACTAGTTTACACTATGCATACATGGTTCTATAACATTTTATTTTTTCGCTTTCTATCTCTGGAATTTTTAACTACGTACTGGGATATTGATTAGGAATTTGTGAGCTAGTGGGTAATGAAGTTTCATTCCTTCATGTGTCGGTTTGGTATTTTTATTCTCTTATTATTTTTTCGAGAAAACTAAGAAAATATAGGAAAATATATATGGTGTCTTTTGGCAATCCCTCAAATTCGAATTACTTTGTTACCTTTGCGATAGTACAAAAAGGAAACTTAACTCTAAAATGGGGCTAGAAAGAAAAGAGGGGACTCTGCCGT
Organism: Heliamphora exappendiculata; assembly: GCA_034768845.1. Lineage (NCBI taxonomy): Eukaryota > Viridiplantae > Streptophyta > Magnoliopsida > Ericales > Sarraceniaceae > Heliamphora > Heliamphora exappendiculata. Next base: position 9,929 of record JAOTRH010114414.1, read on the forward strand.
AGATCATGAATGGGATTATTTTGGGGTTTCCATAAAATGAAAAAATTCTAAATGTTAACATCATTTATGATAGGTCTGCATATGCTAATGGAAATTGAACATGCTCTTAGAATAATATACAATGACATGTTGATGGCCTCCAAACATTTTAATGATTCCTTTGCTTGAGTAAAAAAAGTTGTGTCAAAATTTTCAGTGCATTGCTTTCTTTATTCTTTTGTTTCTTTATCTTTTTCTCCATTTTTCATGGAGGCGCCATACTTTTTTTACAGATATATTTATGTAAATATTACTTTTTTGGGCAATAAAAATGAAATTTTATTAAAGGAAAAATAGAAGGTACAAAATTTGCCGGACCAGCAGTCCACACTGAAAGGTACAAAGGGATAACACCATTACTACACTGCGAATCATATACCATTCTCCAATCTCTAGAAATTAAAAAGAGAGGTTTTCCTCTAAAAAGCGAGGATACAATGCTCAAGAAGATGACAGTCTGCACTATGCTATTTTACATTTATTAAGGGATATGCTCAACATTTCTACATAGGGGAACGAAATATGAGCTCCTTATGATAGGGGATATATATATATATATATATATATATATATATATTTGTTTTTTGTTGTTGTTTTCCATGCTGAATCTGACTTTCCTCTTACTTTTTGGCATTTGGGTTTGGATGTGCAGGAATAACCTTACTTCATTAGCAAAATGAGTTTCTAGTATTTATGTTTTTTATTCCAAATATACAGTATGTCAATTGTATTTGGGCTGTTCAATAAGGAGATATGTTATGCAGCGAAAACACGGGAATGAGAGAGCAAAGTTTCTTTCCTTGGAGTTGGAGGATCTAATCATGTTTGTGAAGGAAAGTGGTTCTACTATAAGCGGAAATGAAGCGAAACGGCCAAGGAGAAGCAAGTCTGCAGCTTCGAGTTCTCAGTCATTTGGAGCACTATGTCATGTAGGTTTTTAAAAAAAATGTTTTTTAAGTGTTCAAGTAATTGGGATGTTTCTATGTCATATGCTGCTTCAAATCCATTCAGCCAAAAGGAATGAAAGAGAAAGAAAAAAAAAGAAATCACTATGACATATGTTTAGACAATTTGCTGATAAAAAAAGTTAAAACGTTTTGAGGTTGGCATGGCATTTTCATGCATCAAATCCCATTTTGATCAAGGCATAATGGACATGAATTCCTTTGACTTTGACCCCTAGGCTGCCTATGATTCATGAGAGAAGTGAAGTGAAGTGAAGGAAAAGAAAAGAAAAGGAAAATATAAAATTTTTGTTTCTGTTACGTGTTTTGCTTGCTAGAAAGTTAATAGAAAATTCAGGGCCCGCTTAGTTGTGTTTTCTAAAATTGTTATTCGAAAACTGTTTTGTAAAAATAAATTTAGAAAACAATTTTATAAATTTTTGAAAAGAAAAATTGCATCTGGTACATTATTTTTTGAAAACTTATCCCTAACCCTAACTTGCCCAAATCTAACAATCGCAAGAGGAAGGCACGCTGCCGGCGACGCCACCGACGACAAAGGCATGCCGTCGGTTGAGATGTTGCAAGAATGACGATGATCTCTAGGGTTTCAGGACGACGATGAGGAGTACACACAGACGACGACGGCGATGAACGACTGTGTTGCCTCGCGACGACAACGATGAGGAGTACATCAATGCTCTTTGTACGACGACTTCGAACGGCGAAGAAAGGTAGCGACGACGACGACGACGCCTTCGACGGCGATGGTAACGCCTTCGACGGCGATAGTACATCGATGCTCTCTGGTAACGCCTTCGACGCATTTGCCTCCGCCTTCGAACGCCGACGACAACGACTTCAAACGACGAGGAGGAGGTAGAATTTCGAAGAAGCTAGTTTGTGTTTTCATTTTGCCAGAAGAAAAAAAAAACAAATCAAAAAAAGTGAACACAACTTTTAGCTATTTTAAAGCTGTTTTCAAAAATTCCCAATTTTGTAACTCAGTTTTTTCTCTTTTTTTGAATATTTTTTCCGAAATTGCTACCAAACGAATTTTTCGGAATTTTGAACTAAAATTGCTCCGAAAACTGAGTTTTGAAAACGGAACCAAACGGTACCTCAGTTTTTAACTTTTCTGTGATGTTATAATCTCATATTTTTTTACAGCATTTGTTTTAGCGGAAAATGTTCCCAGCAAAAAAAGTAAACATTTTCCTACAACAACCGAACACACCTGCAGGAAAATAAAACGGTTATATTTTTCTTTTTCCCTTCCTTTTCTGTTAAATGAAAGATGCCCTAGGCTTTGGGTTGCATCTCACTGATTACGAAAGCTTGAAAACTTCTCTCAAATTGTCAAAATTCAAGTCTATTGTACTAATTGAGTAAATGCTATAGGCTGGTAAGCTTTCCTACTTGTAGCAGGGCTAGGGTTTGGTTTAGAAACATCAAAAGTTTGACCATTAAAACTATTTTAGACCAACTAAATCATATATATAAGACTTATGAAACATGGATACTTCTAGGAGGGAGTTGTATCTATATCGTTATCCATATTTCATACCCAGACTCTTTGGACACTCATGGATTTGTATTTGATACTTCCTAAACTATTCATGAGTTAAAAATGGGTGTTATTTAATTTGGAGAGGTATCGGCTACATTTTGAATGCTCTCAAGGCACACATCCAAACTACTATGGAATTGAAATTATAACATTTCCTGCATTACATTAGAGTATAATTGTTAGCATAAATTCATGAATTTTCTTCCAATATTTTTCTTTCTTCTTATGGAAGAAGAAAATAGTGACAATACCTTGCTTCAGGATTTGTTGATTTTCACTTTTTCTTATTTCCGCATTTGTCTTATACATAGTTCATTGAAAGAAAGGATTAGTTAGAAAAAGGTTATGATACAAAAAATGGATTTTTATCGAAAATTGATACAAAAGAGAAGTTAAAAGAGAAACCTATTATTACAGTAAGAAAAAAGACTTGATTACTAAAAATGAGTTACAAAATATAAAGAGAGCAAAACTTAAAACCCCAATTAGTCTTAATAATTAAACCATCCTTTCGCTAACAATAAAATAATAAAATAACTAAAAAATACACTTTCACACCCCTCTCAAACTCATAATGCGAGCCCGATGAGCAATGAGAGTTTGCCACGCAGGAACTGAAAACGAGCCAAATGGTGAGTTTTGATAAAGAAATCGGCAATATGCAAGAACGAGAAGACGAAAGGTAGACCAATCTTTATATACTTTGTAAGCTCATGGAAAATAGAGTTGTGAACAACTAGATGGCGCTCTTGTTATCATAATAGAGGGAAGAGAAGAAACAAAAACACCCAAATCAGAGAGTAGTCATCTGAGCCTCACAATCTCAGCGGTAGCATGAGACATAGTACTGTTAAAAATATTTAGTATTAATAATATCCTGTGGGGATGCCCACAGTATCTACTGTATGCCTTCGGTGCTTAATAAATACGCGTGCACATCCCACAATGTGATACACGTTTTCCCATATTCTTTTCTCTTTTCTAACATGGTATCAGAGCCATAAAACCTTAGCCTATCACAAACCCTAGCTTCCACCAGAACTAGCCGCCACCTAACCCTAGCCGTCGACCACCAGACCCTCGCCGTACCCTGTCGACCCTTCCGCCGTCGTTGCCGACCCTCGTTGGCCTTCCAGGAGCTCATGCCGACCATCGTCGGCTAACCCAGAAACGTGCACCGACCCTCGTCAACCTTCTAGGTGCTGCGATCTCCCTCGTCCACCCATCTAGGGGTGACGACGACCCTCGTCGGACCCTTCTAGGGTGATTTCGACCCTCGTCAACCCCTCTAGGGGTGACGGCGACTCTCGCCGGACCCTCCTAGCGTGGCTTCAACCCCCGTCAGTCCCTCAGGGAGGGAACGCCGCCTGTCGTCAGCCCATCTAGGGCCTCCGGCGATCCTTGTTAGCCCCTCCAGGGCCTGTGCCGACCACTGACAAGTCCTTCTCCGCCTCCGATGACTGCTGTTAGCTTCTCCAGGGCTTGCGACAGACTCTGTAGATCTCTTCACAGTCAGTCAGCTTGACTTTTCTCTCTTTCCCTCACTGCATCAGTCTGCCGGTGTAGCTCCATGGTGTCTGCGAGTTTGATGATGCTGTGAGGGTCCGGTGTGGTTCTTTGTTATACCTCTGTGTGGATTGAGGCTTGCGTTTTCTTTTGTGGTATTTTTTGGTCCCCTTGTTGGTAAACAAGGATGCCAGAGGATTTAGTGACCCGTGAATCCCAGGTTGAAGCTAGTCGGCAGCGTACCACATAGGTGTTTTCCTCCTCCACACGGTTGGTGGATCGGCGACTTGATGGCGCAAACAGTTATACATTATAGAAGAAAAGTGTTTTGAAGTCGCTTTAGGGAATAGAGCTCGATTCCCACTTATTTGATGGTTCTTCATCTCAGACCTCAGCAACCTTTCGGACCTGGACTCGGGACGATACCCGGATATTCAGTTAGCTACTTAATTTAATGGACCCTTCCGTTCAGGCCTTGGTGGCTAACACTGATACCGTACGAGAGATGTGGTCCTCATTGGAGTCCATTTATTCATCCACCAATGACCTTTCCCGTTTATATGACGTTATGAAATGCTTATTTCAGTCTCAACAATCTGGGAAGCCGCTTCAGGATTATTTTCTGCAATTCATGGTTTTGGCAGATGAGTTTGACCGGCTATTTCCATTCACGAATCAGTTGTCCCAGCTTCAACAGTAGAGACAACTACTGGTGGTGTGCTTCTTGGCCAGTTTGGATTCCGAGCTCGACTCAGCGCATTCTCAGATCCTTGCTGGGGCCGATATTCCTACTCCTTTTGAGACATTCCGACGCCTAAGTTGAGCATCTCGTCGGGATGACTCTCGTGGCCCTACTGCATCCCTTGTTGAGGCATCTGACCAATCTGCTCTAGTAGGTATGCATGGCAACCGCAGCAGTCGAGGCCGCGGTTGTGGTAGTGGTCGGTCTGGTCGTGGAGGGGGTCGTGATGGTGGTCGCGAGACCCGTACGTGTCATTATTGCGGGATTAGGAGGCACATTCATAGTGAGTGTTACAAACTTCATGGAAAGCCTCCACTGGTGGCCAATGCCACATCCAATTTTAGCCAGCAAGAATATATCCAGCCAAGTCCTCAGGGAGCATCTAGCTCAGCCAGACGAGTTGTGGAGATGACT
>JAOTRH010114435.1:0-15141 GCA_034768845.1 Heliamphora exappendiculata
CTATTCATAATAACCTTGGGGTGTGAATTAATTTATATAGTCAGTAGTCAGTACTAAATTAATTACCCCAAATGTCCTATTCAATACACACAAAGTATACTGGTACAGAGAGTCGAAACAATAGACGACGCTATTATCTGTTCCCCATAACCAAGACAGACCTACTAAAACTATGTGCCACAGTCGTACCGATGGTATGTCCATTTCCCTCTAAACTGTGAACATAAAACTTATATTCTGCAAGAACTTAAAATCTGGTCTTCTGTATGTAAATCGTACTCTACACACCAGATTAAATACTATACAGAATATCGAATATCCTTGCATAACAAATAAATGATATACATACATCACTCATAAAAATTCTCATAAAATGGAAAATTAATTTTATTAAAATAAAATTAAATACTAAAAATATAATTTTCAGTATACCAACCCTAACACAAACGTAGTGTGGGTTACGAATTATCAAGAACTCGTACCGGCAGAACCTGGATAGCTTTAGTCTTATAAGACAAGTTATGAAACTGGTTCAGCCTACCCGTATATTTATAGGGTTACAGCCGACCTGGAGAATAATTATAACTAAAATTTTCAGTGAAATACAGACACGTAGCAGTGGTTTTCGCAATTAAGCAAACTTCATAGTGGTATCTGCAATTATAGAAAATGAGCAGTGATTTTTGCAATTTTAATAAAAAACTGAATTACAGTTCACACCACTAAAGAACTATAATTGTACTCTGACCCATAATCTCAAGACTGACTTGTATTGAACTCCTGTTATTAAATATTTACTATTTCTCTCAACGTTAAGATTCCATATGTAATAACCGAAACGCAAAGATACGAATAGAAAAAAAAAAGAATATCTCAAAAGAAACGAAATCTTGAACCTAAGTTCGGTAAGAAGAATCGGCCAGATCATTTAACCTTTCGAGCCCAAGACCCAGGATAGAGTGGGAACCACATAAGCATGCATTAAAACCACAACATTGAGGATATGAATCCAAAATTATAAGTCCAAGTCATTTAAGACAAGGGTGAAACTCAAAAATTTTGAAAAACTCAAATTTTGACACATGGATGCCCTAAATCAAATATTTAAGTAAAATTAGGTAGAAAAGGACAAAATAATATCAAAAATAACAAAAATACCTCTTAGTGGCCGACCACCTTGGAAAGAGTGCCAAAAAGTGACTTTTTGCTTTCTTTTTACCTTAAAATGATGAGAAAGGTGTTAAGTTAAGCATTATAATGATTCAATACATGTGAACAAGTAATATACATAATAATATGATGTTATAGGTTAACAAAAGCAAACAAATCACTATTGAAGTTCATGCATAACAAAATAAGTCAAAAAGTCATATATTACCAAAATAGCTTAATTTGACTTAAAAGACTACATCTGTTTAATCAATTGCTATGGGCACTATGATAATATATGGGAATACTATATTTCTCATAAATATACTAATATAATAGGTTTCAGAGGAAAAAGACACTAAAAAGATACATCAAATTAACTTTTAAAGCATTTTCTTACACAAAATGGCACACAAACCAATACAAAACCCCTTGATTGATGAGGGATTTGATTTTTGTCCCCCCCAAAACTAACCCTAGATGTAATTAGCTTCCCCAAATTTGATTTTTTCCCCTCAAAAAGCTTGAACTATATTAATTAGCCCATGTGAAATGAAAGGAAACAAGGACAAAAATGTAATTCTATGTTCCCTAAAACCCTGCATATATATACAAGCCAAACACCCTATTTCCCCTTACATTATTTTTCACCAAAGGGGGAGAAAAACCAGATTTAAACTTTTCTTGAAGGATTTGGGAGAGTTAGGAAAAGAAAAAAAAAAAGAAGAAAGAACAGGGAGAAGAAAGGAGGAAGAAGAAGAAGCTTGAAGATAGGACCTTTAAAAGCTAAGTCCATGATTTTCATCATCAAGAAGTAACCCTCAATAAGGTAAGAGAGACTCTAATACTTCTAGTCTTACATAAATCAAACTAAAAAATAAAGAGAATTTTTGAGAGTTTTGAGCTTTCTGCCCGGATCTTTGAAATATCATAACTCAATGTAGAAAAATTCTATAAGCGTGTTCTTTATATTCAGACCTAGATTTTTGTGTTATCTGTCATCCAAAATTGATTTGAACTCATATGAGTAAGTAGAACTCGAGATATTTTAATTCTACCAAAATATCTCAGTTTCAGACCAGTCAACAATTCAGACCTAAAACCCCTAGTTTAAAATGAGTTCCGAGTTTTGGTCAAAATATTAAAGTTGTATCCAACATGTGTATATGGCTACCCACCAAAAATGAGCACAAAATAATGAGTTTTGATAGGTCAAAACTCCTTTGAAACTCTCTGCTGTGTTTCAGCCCTTAAAGGACACTTCTGTCACATATTTTTGTGTTGCACAAAACTCCTATTTTTAATGATCTATTCCAAAAGTGATTTACATGAACTTTGTAGCTAACATATTGGAGTATTTTTTTCCAAACAATTAGACCTTAAAGCCTCGGGATGATTTCCCAAAACCATTTCAAACCCTTTGTCCAAAATCGGCTCTGCTAAGTTTTGGCGGCTGACAGACCCTACTTTCTAAAATAGCCAAAAAGTCTAACTTGTTCCAAACAACAACCTTTAGCTCTAAACATAAAACTTGTAGGGGACATGTTGAACTAGAACATACTCCCAAATCGGCTCCTTTGGACTTGATATGATACCCCAAAACTGATACCAACAAAAACACTTTTCTGACCAATTCTTTGAGCATGTGCTAAACCATTTTCGTTTCCGTCAAGTTTTTCACCCTTTTGTCTTCGGTTTTATCTTTGGTGTTGAACATAAAAATTGTAGAGAATATTTTAATCTAATTATCACCAAAAATTATAATCCAATTCTAAGTATAAGTACCTCAAGATGTTGCGGTACTTTAAAATTTAATGATTGGGAGAGAGTAATAAATGGTTAAGTTAAATCCTTAAACGAGTGAAAGATTGGGCAAGTGCGTAGTACCCCTTAAACCTAAAAAGAAAAGTAACCATGGTCCCTAAAAAATCAAGAAAACATTCAATGGTCAAAATTGCTTTAGTACTTCACGTTCTAAGAGGAGTAGAACTCTGTGTTGGCGGTTATGTCATGTTTACTTGCTTGGCATGAAGTTTTGTTACCTAAGGAGCAAGCTAGCTCGTTGACAAAAGCTTGGTTCATATGCATATAAGATAAGGTGAGAGTGCTTAGCCATTATCTTCAACTTGAGTTTATATAAATGATGCTTAAAAATGCTTTGAAACGCATATTTTGAACTATGACCAGTTTGACGATTGCATGAACCTCTTATTTTCAAAAGCCATGATATTTTTAATTAAGTGTGCTATCCATGATATTCTGAGTTAGCATGATGTTACTATGAAAGTATGGTTAATGTTGTGTGGTTATTCAAAAGTACCAAGTTACAAAGGTTTTTGGCCCTTTATATCCCGTTATGAGGGAGGTTACCCAACTATAGATTTTTCATTGGTCCCTTTAGGGAAGGTTTCCCGTTATGCGAGAGTTTTTGCCTTAAAGGTTTTTGGGCTGAGTTCCAAATTTTAGCACATACCACTCATGCTTGGTGGAGAGTGGCTCTCATTCCATCACATTGCTATCTGTGCATTGCGAATTGAGATTACAATACCGTCGAAACTCCCGGTCGTGAGGTTGAGACTACTTGGACACTGTTAGGGTTTGAGTCTAGATTTGAAAAAGTGGTCATGCATTTTAAATTTGTGGCGGTTGAGTCAGGAACATATTTTTGTTTGCAATACTAAGAAGGTTCTGTATAATTTGTGATATTTTCATGTTCAAGCAAATGTATTAGTATCTATATTTTCGTGGAAAATGTGTTGAACTGTTTTTAGAAAGATTTTTCAGTTATCCTTAACTAAGGAACTGTCTTTTCTGTTCATAATAATACTAAGTGCGCTCTCCTATAATCTCTGTGGTTGCAAATACCAGGAACGGCTAGGAGTTGGTCCACCACAAGCGTTGTTGAGTAATTTTGGTTTAGTTTTCTTTTGTTTAGTTTTTTTTTTTTTTGCAGAGCTTCATGTATTAGACCGTGGAGGTTTTTAATATTTTAAAAGTAATGTATGCCATTAGGATGGCGAATTCCTAATGACTCATGTATACCTCTTTTGATATTAATGTGTTGTGATTTCTTAGAAGTTTCTTGTTTGATCTCTTAATATCTTTATCCCTTGCCTTTCTCTTTGGCCGCTGGTCTACGGCAGGATGACATCCCTTTGTATAGGTTTGGTGCCATTCCGTTGAGCGGGGTGTTACATTTTGGTATCAAAGCTCTAGGTTATAGATTCTATAGACTTGTTAGAGTGTGGTCTGTGATGGACTATAGGTTAAGCGTGTCATCTCACGGTCTGTTGAGAAAAGTGGTTTAGGCCTAGGGTTGTCATACCTTTGCCTTCAGGCATCTGACTAACTAGCATTGGGGTCCATTTAGAAAACGCGTTCTACAGACGCAGGGTCCTAATTGGAAGTCTAAGCAAGTTATTAGATTTGGGAGATAACCCGAGAGGGGTCTTATATTGCTTTCAGTTTGCGAAATCTAAGCAAGTTATCAAATTAGGGAGATAACCCAGAAGGGGCCTTGTGTTGATGTCGTTTTGTGAAGCCTAAGTGGGTTATCATTTTAAGGGGGATGAATCTTGCGTCATTAAAACCTTTCGTACAAAGTTTTTTCTTATCCTTATGTCTATAAATTGGACTCCTGTGTTGAGCCCTAAGTCATAGCTTTTCTACAATTGGAAGGAGCATGGAGAGACTTGGACAGAGCGCCATTCAACCCTAACCAGTATAATGAGGCACGACAAGAAGAATCTCCGCAAGTGGGACCGATGGAACCTGATCCAACCGCTAAGATGTTGGAGGCAATCGTAAGACTGACCGAACAGAACGCGAGTTGGATCACGATGCGATCTTAGAGGAACAGTAACCCCTTAATCAAACAATTTAAGGATCTGGGTGCAAAGGAGTTCATAGGAACCCTAAACCCTGTAGAAGTAGAAAACTGATTGAAGGAAGCTGTGCGTATTCTGGATAGGTTGAGGGTAGATGCGGATAATAGGTTTAACCTCGTAGTTTTTATGTTTAGGGGGAAAATATACCACTGGTAGAAAGCAATAGAACGGTTCTTGAAGATGCTGGTGCCAGGAGTTGAACCTCCTGTATCCTAGAGAATCACTTGGGATTGTTTTGAGAAAACGTTCGACGTGTAGTACAAGCCCATAAACTACAAGCATGAGAAGGGGTAAGAATTCATCGACCTGGAACAAGGAAGGATGACTGTGGAAAAATTCAAAATAAAGTTTACAGAGTTGTCACGATATGCCACCCAGCTTATACCTAATGAGGAGATAAGGTGAAGAAGATTCAAGAATGGATTAAGTTTTTGAATTAGAACAAGGATTACGATTTTTGAGATGAACAACTACGCAAGATGGGTGAACATAGCGCAAGATGAATTGCAATGCGGCCCAGAAGGATCGATAACTCTTTAGTTAAACAATTCAAGAATTTGGGTATCAAGGAGTTTGTGGAAACAGTTAGTCCCGCTAATGCTAAAAATTACTTAAGCGGTGGATGCATTTTAAACAGACTGAGTTGTTCATATAGTAAGTTCTTAAGTAACGATTTATATTCGTTTGACATCTAGACTGTGTAACTCATATAAAGTTAGTATTTGGTTTCCGTTGTGGTATCGGTGTAAGTCACAAAGAAGTTGCTTTCAAAAACCTTTTGTGATGTGACCCGTTAGGAAAAACCTGTTTAGATTAGTGCATAAAGATTGGTTGTATAGAGAATGAATTTTCTCATGGGAATGTGTGGGCTTTATGTATGAGAAGTTAAAGGGTGACATAATTTTATTATTTCTGGTGGAGTTGCAAAACAACTTAGTGTGAGTACGCGAAAGGAATAAGTATTTGGATGAGAATAGTGGAAGCGTAAGTGATACTGTACGAATTATGGGTATGATTTTTGTAAATTAGCCTTGAGTGAATCGAGTGTCTTGGTAAAATACGGATAAGATGAAATAGTTAAAGTGCGAAAGTGATTTTTGGTTCGGTTATGTGGCAGAGAATGTGTGAAGGAATTGAGTTATGATGGTAATAGATTTTAGAATCAGGAGTTAGTACTGTACGGTTAAAGTATTGTTGGGTGAGTGGTACGTATGTGGAGAAAAGATGTGAATATATATTGTGGTATGGAGAGGGTTGTGTTTGGGTTTGTATGGGTAAGCATATACTTGTGGAGCATTTAGTCTACGTGGTATGTTTAGCTCTAGTAACGCATTAGGTTCAAGTAGCGGTATTAGTCTTGATGGTCGCAAGGCTAGAGTGGTAATTAAAAGTGTGTGTAAAGATTATGTGTTGAAGATAGAAGATAGGGAGAAGTTGGTAGATTTGATGCTTTTGGTTATGTCTAAGTTTGATTTGATTCTTAGGATGGACTGGTTATCATCCTACCATGCATCGCTAGACTGTGTTAGGAAAAGAGTAATCTTTAAGATATCCGAGGAGAAGGAATTGGTTTACCAGGGGGACAAGAGTAGAACACCTATCTGTATCGTGTTGACCATTAAGGATTCGAAGATGTTAAAGAAGGGTTGCCAGGGATTTTTGGAACATGTGATGGATGTAGAGATGGAAGAAAAGAAGCTTTTGAAGGTACTAGGAATTTGTGAGTTTCTAGACGATTTTCAAAATGATTTACCAGGATTATCCTCAAATCGAGAAGTGCGGTTTAAAGTCAATCTCTGCCTGGGCATAGCGTCCATATCTATTCCTCTCATCAAAATGTCACCTACTAAGCTACTAGAGTTGAAGGAACAATTACAGGAGTTATTAGAAAAAGGATTCATCTGACCTAGTCTCTCATCATGGGGAGCACCTGTAATGTTCGTGAAAAAGAATGATCAAACACTGAGGATGTGTATCGACTATCGACAATTGAATAGGGTGATTGTTAAGAACAAGTATCCTTTGCCTAGGATAAACGACTTGTTCGACCAGCTATAATGAGCTAGAGTGTTCTCAAAGATAGACTTGAGGTTAGGATACCATCAATTGAAAGTGTAGAACTCAAATATACCCAAGACTGCCTTTAGGACCCGTTACGAGCAGTAGGAGTTTGTGGTGATGCCTTTCGGGATAACGAATGCGCCTGCTGTGTTTACAGACCTGGTGGATCGGGTGTTTATAAGCTTTTTAAACCAATTCATATTTGTGTTCATAAACGACATTCGGATATATTCTCGGAGTGAGGAGGAACACAGGGAATGATTAAAGATTTCTTTGCAGATTCTGAGGATGCACTAGTTGTATGCAAAAATTCGAAAAGTGTGAGTTTTGGTTGGATTGAGTGGTGTAGCTGGGTATGTTATATCTGAAGGGGGAATACAAGTGGACCCAATGAATGTGGAAGCGGTAGTTAATTGGAAAAGGCCAACTAGCGTGACTGAGATCGAAGCTTTTTGGGGTTAGCTGGCTATTACCGGCGTTTTATTAGGGACTTTTTCCTGATTACGAAGCCCTTAACTCAGTTAACTCAGAAGATTTCCAAGTTTAAATGGTCCAACGGATGTGAACGAAGTTAAGATTGAACACCAAAAGCCGACAGGATCATTACAACCGTTACCAGTGCCCGAGTGGAGTTGGGAACATAATAGCATGGATTTTGTAACCGAGGTCCCTTAAACACCCAGGGGGAATGATACTATTTGGATAATTGTAGATAGGTTGACGAAGTCAGCTCACTACCTCTAAATAAAAATGATGTATTCTGCGGATCGGTTTGTACGGCTTCATATCGATGAGATCGTTAGGCTACGCGAAGTACTAGTTTCTAAAATATCGAACAGAAACCCACGTTTTACATCCTGGTTTTGGCCAAGCTATCAAGAAGCATTGGGGACTACTTTAAAATTTAGCACGGCTTTCTATCTACAGACTGACGGTCAATCGGAGGGAACAATTCAGACCTTAGAAGATATGCTTAGAGAATGCGTTCTAGACTTTGCTGAAAGCTGGGAGGAACATTTATCGTTGATCGAGTTCGCATATAACAATAGTTTTTAGTCGACTATGGGGATGGCCCCTTACGAAGCGTTGTACGGTAGGAAATGTTGAAACCCAATTTGTTGGAAAGAAGTCGGAGAGAGGAAGATGCTTGTACCTGCGATAGTTCAAATTACCATTGATAAGATTAAGTTGATTTGACAGAGATTGAAGCAATCGCAAGACAGACAGAAGAGTTGTGCGGATAATCAGAGATGCGACCTGAAGTTTGTAGTTGGGGACCGTGTGTTCTTAAAGATACAACCATGGAAGGATACGATTAATCCAAAAGAGTTTTACCCAGTAAGGGTGTGTGTGTAACTCCTAGAAAGGTTTTGTGCGAAGCCTGGTAAAGGTGAGAGTTGGTCTTCAAAGGCATTGAGTTATAGTTCCTTTTAAGGGTAAGTGTTTGCCTTTGATGGCATTTTGAATTATTATATAGAGTCGTGAGTTAAAAACTATTAGTTTGAACTGTGGCTTTGGCTTTAAAGCCTTATCATGAAAAATATCCACGTCTCTTCGAGCTAGGTATGTAAATTTCGAGGACGAAATTTCTTAAAGAATGGTAGATTGTAATAACCCAAACTCAAATATACGAATAGAAAATAAAAAACATCTCAAAAGAAACGAAATCTCGAACTTAAGTTCAGTAAGAAGAATCGGCCCGACCATTTAACCTTTTGAGCCCGAGACCCGGGATAAAGTGGGAACCACATAAGCATGTACTAAGACCCTAATGTTGAGGATAAGAATCCAAAGTTATAAGTTCAAGTCGTTTAAGACAAGGGTTAAGCTCGAAAAGTTTTAAAAACTCAAATTTTGACACATAAATACCCTAAATCAAATATTTAAGTATAATTAAGTAGAAAAGGACAAAATAATATCAAAAATAACAAAAATACCCCTTGGTGGCCGACCACCTTGGGAAGAGTGCCAAAAAGTGACTTTTTGCTTTCTTTTTACCTTAAAATGATGAGAAATGTATTAAGTTAAGCATTATGATGATCCAATACTTGTAAAACAAGTAATATACATAATAATATGGTGTAATAGGTTAACAAAAGCAAAAAATTCACTATTGAAGTTCATGCACAACAAAATAAGTCAAAAAGTCATATATTATCGAAATAGCTTAATTTGACTTAAAAGACAACATCTATCTAATCAATTGCTATGGAAACTATGATAATATATGGGAATACTATATTTCTCATAAACATACTAATATAATAGGTTTCAGAGGGAAAAGACACCGAAAAGATATATTAAATTAATTTTTAAAATATTTTCTTGTACATAAGGGCACACAAACCAATGCAAAATCCCTTGATTGATGGGGGATTTAATTTTAGTCCTCCCAAACTGACCCTAGATGTATTTAGCTTCCCCAAATCTGATTTTGTCCCCTCAAAAAGCTTGAACTACATTAATTAGCCCATGTGAAATTGAAGGAAATAAGGACACAAATTTAATTCTATGTTCCCTATAGCTTGCATATATATACAAGCCAAACACCCTCTTTTCCCTTACATTATTTTCGGCCAAAGGGGGAGAAAAATTAGATTTAAACTTTTCTAGAAGAGTTTGGGAGAGTTGAGAAAAGAAAGAAAAGAAGAAGAAAGAAAAGGAAGAAGAAATGAGGAACAAGAAGAAGCTTGGAGATGGGACCTTTAAAAGCTAAGTCCATAGTTTTCATCATCAAAAAGTAACCCTCAATAAGGTAAGAGAGACTCTAATACTTCTAATCTTACATAAATCAAACATCTCTCCCACCATCCTCAAACAAAAATCTAAGTTCAAGAATCAAAACTCAAAAGTAAAGGCGTCATGGTTAGATTTTTTTGGGACTGTTCGGTTTGAATGTTGAAGTTGTGAGTTGGTGTGGGTTTCTCCATGGATTCCATGACTTCTATAAGCTCTGGAATATTTATATATTGAAGTAAAATACATGTATACAAAGAAAATGGGTCAATAACGTACACACTTGACACTAAGAGGCTAGAATCAAAATAGGCCCGAGTTTTGGGAGTTTTGAGCTTTCTGTTATGATCTTTGAAATATCATAACACAATGTAGAAAAATTCTATAAGCATGTTTTTTATATTCAGACCTATTTTGTTGTGTTATCTTTCATCCAAAATTTGTTTGAACTCATTTGAGTAAGTAAAACTCAAGATATTGCAATTCTACCAAAGTGTGTCGATTTCAGACCAGTCAACAATGCAGAC
This sequence comes from Heliamphora exappendiculata, assembly GCA_034768845.1. Classification (NCBI taxonomy): domain Eukaryota; kingdom Viridiplantae; phylum Streptophyta; class Magnoliopsida; order Ericales; family Sarraceniaceae; genus Heliamphora; species Heliamphora exappendiculata. The sequence goes on from JAOTRH010114435.1 coordinate 10,361, forward strand.
CTAAAAACCCTAGTTTAAAATGAGATCCGAATTTTGGTCAAAACATGAAAGTTGTAGAAAACATGTGTATATAGCTACCCACAAACAATGAGCACAAAATAATGAGTTTTGATAGGTCAAAAATCCTTTGAAACTCTCTATTGTGTTTCAGCCCTCAAATGACACTTCTGTCACATATTTTTGTGTAACCCAAAACCCCTATTTTTAATGACCTATTCCTAAAGTGGTTTATATGAACTTTATAGCTAAAATATTAAAGTATTTTATGCCCAAAAATAAGACCTTAAAGCCTCAGGATGTTTCCCCAAAACCATTTCAGACCCTCTGTCCAAAACCGGCTCTGCTAAGTTTTGGCTGCTGACAGACCCTACTTTCTAAAATGGTCAAAAAGTCTAACTTATTCCAAACAACTACCCTTAGCTCTAAACATGAAACTTGTAGGGAACATGTTGAAATAGAGCATACTAAACAATGAGCTCATTTGGACTTGATATGATACCCCTAAATCGAGACCAATTGAGACACTTTTCTGACCAATTCTCTGAGCAAGTGCTGAACCGTTTTCATTTCTGTCAAGTTTTTCACCCTTTTGCCTTAGGTTTTGGATTTGGTGTTGAACATAAACATTGTAGAGAATATTTTAATCTAAATCATCACCAAAAATTATAATCCAATTCTAAGTCTAAGTACCTCAAGATGCTGCGGTACTTTAAAATTTAATGATTGGGAGAGAGTAATAAATGATTAAGTTAAATCCTTAAATGAGTGAAGGATTTGGCAAGTGCATAGTACCCCTTAAATCTAAAAAGAATGTAACCATTGTCCCTAAAAAATCATGAAACATTCAATGGTCAGAATCGCTATAGTGCTTCACGTTCTAAGAGGGGTTGAACTCCGTGTTGACGGTTAAGTCATGTTTGCTTGTTAGGCATGGAAGTTTTGTTACCCGAGGAGCAAGCTAACTCATTGACAAATGCTTGGTTCCTATGCATATAAGATAAGGTGAGAGTGCTTATCCATTATCTTCAACTTGAGTTTATATAAATGATGCTTAAAAATGCTTTGAAGCGCATGTTTTGAACTATAACCAGTTTGACGGTTGCATGAACCTGTTATTTTCAAAAGTCATGATGTTTATAATTAAGTGTGCTATCCATGATATTCTAAGCTAGTATGACGTTACTATGAAAGTATGGTTAATGTTTTATGGTTGTTCTAAAGTGTCAAGTTATAAGAATTTTTGGCCATTTATATCCCATAATGAAGGAGGTTACCCAACTATGAATTTTTTATTTGTCCCTTTAGGGGAGATTTTTCGTTAAGCGGGGGGGTTTTCCTTAAAGGTTTTTGAGCTGAGTCTTAGGTTTTAGCACATACCACTCGTGCTTGGTGGAGAGTGGCCCTCATTCCAACACGTTGCTATCCGTGCATTGCGAATTGAGGTTACAGTACCGTCGGAACTCCCAGTCGTGAGGTTGACGACTACTTGGACACTGTTGGGGTTTGAGTCTAAATTTGAGAAAGTGGTCATGCATTTTAAATTTGTAGCGATTGAGCCAGGAACATATTTCTGTTTGCAATACTGAGAATGTTCTATATAATCTGTGATATTTTCATGTTCAAGTAAATGCATCAGTATCAATATTTTCGTGAAAAATGTGATGAACTATTTTTAAAAATATTTTTTAGTTATCCTTAACTAAGTAACTGTCTTTTCTTTTCATGATAATGCTAAGTGCGCTCTTTTGTAACTTTTGTGGTTACAGATACCAGGAAAGGCTAGGAGTTGGTCCACCATAGGCATCGTCGAGTAGTTTTGGTTCAGTTTTCTTTTGTTTAGTTTTTTTTTTTTGTTTTGGCAGAGCTTCATGTATAAGACCCTAGAGGTTTTTAATGTTTTAGAAGTAATGTATGCCCTTGGGATGGCGAATTTCTCTGACTCATGTATACCTCTTTTGACATTAAGGTATTGTAGTTGCTTAGAAGTTTCTTGTTTGGTCTCTTAATATATTTATCACTTGCCTTTCTCTTTAGCCACCGGTTTGCAGCGGGATCACATCCCTTTGTACAGGTTTGGTGCCTTCTCGTTAAGTAAGGTGTTACACCCGATACCCGCCAATTAAATTTAATTACTGACAATTTAATTTAATTGGCATCTCGATATTCCTTAAGCCCTTTCGCTTAACTTATTTGACCGTCGGATAATCAAATCCACCTGTAGGGTTTGGTCTGATCAAAACTTATAAGCTTCCTTAAGGGGGTATCGTCAATTCTAATCTTTTGAGACATGAATTCCGTCAATAATTAATATTCATCATATAAATAATACAATTATCCAACCCACCAGGATTATAGATCTATATAAAATCACACTCTCTAATGAATCAAAATAACAAATATTAAATATACGCAAATCAATAATTATTTCAAGATTAAGAAAATAAGCACTTTTTACAATAATTTTGAAGTGTGAATTAATTTATATAGTCAGTATAAAATTAATTATCTCAAATATCCTGTTAAATACACACAAAGTGTACTGGCACAGAGAGTTAAAATAATAGACGACGCTATTATCTGTTCTCCATAACCAAGACAGGCGTACTAAAATTCTGTGCCACAGTTATACTGATGGTATATCCATTTCTATCTAAACTGTGAACATAAAACTTATATTCTACAAGAACCTAAAGTATGATCTTCTATGTGCAAATCGTACTCTACATACCAGATTAAATACCATACAGAGTATCAGACATCTATACATAACATTAAAGAAATAATACATATACATTACTCATGAAGATTCCCATAAAATAAAAAATTAATTTTATTAAAATAAAATCAAATACTAAAGATATAATTTTCAGTATACCAACCATAATAGTAAGCTCTGTCAAATAGGAGCAACTGTAGACACCCCAATCTAATCAAACTTAATCATAGGAACTCGTGTCGAATGTGCTCCAATGACAAAAGTATGAGAACTATGCTCAAAGATGAGTACCAAGCAAGCAAAATCACGAATATGGCTCAAAACCCAAAAACCCAAAAACATTCTTCAGGCCGTGACATTCCCATACACACGGCCGCCACCTTTTTACAAACCCTAAAACAGGTCGTGTCCTTGCTTTCACGGCGATAACCTTTTTTGAAAACTCTAAACCAAGTCATGACTTTCTTTGTCACGGCCGTCACTTTTTATACAGGCTACGACTTTTGAAAGTCGTGTTTGTCCTTTTCACCACCATAAAGGTAGCGGCCTGCACTGTATAAAAACAAAAGGTAGCGGCCGTCATTATTACCCAATTTTAGACAGGTGGAAGCATCTTAGAAAGGGTCTGTGTTACTCATCTTGCCTACAAATAGGTAACATTTTCAAGTAGAACCAGAGAGAGAAACACCTAGAAGCCTAAACTTTGTCAAAATACTCCCCCATTCGATATTTTTCTATCCATCCTACACTTTTCGAGCCTCATCTGTGTTCTTGCTTGCCTCGAAGGAGTTCTTGAAGTATATAGATTGGCTTAGAGGTATCATATTCTCACCACCAATGGGTCATTCGAGGTGGATATTCACACGAGGTAATCTTAGGATACCATGACTGTTCTTAAACCCTCATCTTCTTCCTCTTAGGGTGTCATGGATAAAGTTTTCGTTGCTTTATTACTTGTTTATCATTCATTCCGATGTAAACATTTATTTTCTCTAAGTTTTTTATTACTAGCAGTATATTCATAACCCTCTGTTTCGTATATTTACATTTATTACGTTCTATTTCGATGCTCACAATCAGACTAAACACATCAAAAGTTTTCTAAGGTTCTGGAACATAATAGCCGCGACCTTCTTATGTCACGGTAATCTGTTTTGTTAAATCCACAGTTACAGTCGTGCACTTTTTATAAGAGCCGGTACATTTATGTCTCTTTATATTCACGGTTGCAATATCCTACTGTTACGGTCGTAAGATTGTTTTAAGGCCAAAAATGTAAAAAATCTCTTCAAAACTCTCTGCTATGTGTTTATTTCAAGGCTATATATCCTTTTATTGCTCTATTTAGCATTTTTTTCTCTTTGTATCTCTATTTAGTTTTCTGTTGGGTAATGGATGGCAGATCTGGCCTAAACTAAATGGGTTATAATCTTTATTCTATACACCTTCATATCTGTATGTTCTGAGGATATGGTAATATGATGGCCGTGTTGGAGGCAATACTGTCAAGATCATTATTTTTGTAAAATAATTTTTAGTAAATAATTAACTAGACAGACAAATGCCGAAACGGGCTCCAGATAAAAATTTTGACGTTGAACGATCAAAAATAAACCCGTGCAACCAAAGTCAATTTAAAAAAATATCTCTTGTAGATCTAATCTTCAACTACGACTTGATTCCGAGTTGAAACTCCTATCAGATCTTCTACCGTATTTTCTTATGCGATCCTCGAGCGTAGTGTGGGTTACGATCTTCCGAGAACTTGTACCGGCAGAACCCCGATATATTTTTTAAGTCTTGAAAGACAAAAATAATATATCAAGAATGATATGAAAATCATTATAAATTGGTTCAGCCTACCCGCATATATATAGGGCTACAGTAGGAACCTGGGAAATCATTATGAGTAAGACTTCCAGTAGAACACAAATACCTACGGGCGGTTCCTGCAATTATGGAAAGACACAGCGATTTCTGTAATTTCTATAAAATACTAAATTACAGTTCACACCACTAAAGAACTATAATTGCACTCTGACCAATAATCTCAAGACCTTCTTGC
>JAOTRH010114446.1:0-15141 GCA_034768845.1 Heliamphora exappendiculata
CAACTATTATTTTTTATTTATTATATTATTTATAATTTTTATTAATATTACTCTTTTAAACCTTAAAAATTATACCTGAAATATTTTCGTACCCACCCCGTTCCTCGCAACTTCTCTGATATTTTTCTCCATCCCCGCCTCGATCAAATAGGGGATGGGGATGGGAGAACTAATTCCCGGCCCCGTCCCGTCCCATTGTCATTCCTACCTGGAAGCCCCAGAGTCTACCAACCAGTCTTTCTCTCTTGCTACCATGTTCACTTCGGATACAACCGCAACAATAACATCTGCTTCAGCCAAGTTGACACATGGTTTAACAGAATTGTTGTTTCCCTTTCTGTGACTAGACTAATGTGCATGGTGTCTATATTTCCCACAAACATAATAGTTATCTTTCTTTTTAAAGGTCTGGCCTTGGGGCTTATGCTGCTTGCCGTGTGGTTTGTGCTGTGAGTCACTTGGCTTGTATTTTGGCTTTCCAGCCTTTTCTCTTGGCTTTTGAATTACCACATTTGCTTTAGCAGTAATCTCCTTGGCCTTGTCAGCTTTCATTAGTAGTCTGTTCTTCTCTTCGATTCGAACATGGACAATGATTTTTTCAAGGGTCATGTCCTTCCTTTTATGCTTAATGTTGTTTTTGTAGTCTCTCCAACTATCAAGAAGCTTTTCAATCAAGGCAGCAGCGATGAATGCTTTGGGTAGTTCGATTCCTTCATTCTTGAGTTTGAGGGCAATGATGTGAAACTCATGAATTTGGGCCAAAACATCCTTGTCATCCTTCATTTGAAAGTTTAGAGAATTTCCTACAGCGTACTTTTTAATACCAACATCTTCAATTACATATTTCTTAACAAGTGCATTCCATATTTCATATGCATGACTGACACTACAATAGACATCAAAAAGCTCATTTGAAAGCGAGTTCAAAATGATACTCTTGCACACCTTATCAGCTCTATCTCACTTTGTAATTAATTTCTCATAAGTTTCTGATTCGGGAGTGGGACAGGGCGTGGTAAGGACAAACTGGGCATTAAAACATCTAATACCAGATTCATTTTTTGTTGCCACCCTTTGAAAAATGAACCATTAAAGGGTTCAATCTTTGTCACGTAGGGCGTAGCCTTGGTTGCATCAAGCATTGCGGTATTCATATGAAACTACTCTTAAGATTGTCGAAAAAATTACAGGAAATAGGAAATTAAAGTAGAAAATGAAATTGGATAATTTCACCGATTGGTTGCAGACGTGTTGCCGACACTCTCATTAAGAGTATTTTCACGCCCCTCGGAGTAGGTTACTCGGTGCAGGAGGATGACAGCGGGATACTCTTTAGAATTCACAACCTCTCTAATGTATGCGTGCACTCTTACTACAGTGGATACATGAACAACAATCTGATGATCGTATTCAAGAGAGGAAGAGAGAAGAAAATCGAATATTCTTATATGTATAGAACAAGGGCTAAAGGTTCCTCAATTTATAGAGACAGAAGACAATATAAAAGGAATATAGAATAAATCTCATACATAAATCATGCAATCAAACGATCAAAATTAATGATAGAAATTAAAATCATAAATTCTGTAAATAATTTGTTGTCTTGATTTGAGGCAATCAAAGCATAATTTGTGCAACGGTTTGAAAACTTGGCTTAATTTGAGGAATCAAATTTTCTGCAATGCTTGATTTGTGAAAAATCATGAAAGAAAAAGATTGCCAGATTTTTGTCTAAAGAAATGTTGTCCATTAGATATTTTGCAAAAATAAGCCGAATATTGCGCCCACCCGCGAGGCCTAAAAGTGGTGATTTGCACCTCCCCTGCACGCAAAACTCGTAACGCGCAGTCGATTAATGATTTTCGGGCCAGATTTCAGAAATAGTTGGGCCTAGGCCCAGTCTCGTGCACGCGATGGGCTCCCTTGGGTCAATCCACATATACAACCCAAGAGAAGTGTGGAATAATAAATATAGCTTGAAAATGCTTGTAGTTTTTCAATGTGGGATAACTCTTTCTTATTTCAACACCAAAATCAACAAAAGTTAAATCGCTTATACGACCATTGTGCTAGTCAAGACTCACTTGGTAATGTTTATGCTTACAATGCAAGTCAAACTTCTTAACCGACGGCTATTGATGCAACTGAGGAAGATGTCGTTAAGCTTTTCACTATTCAATATAAGAAACATTTGGAGGAGGGAAATAGCTTAGAGAACAAGTCTGAGTTGGATAAGTATTTGGCTGAGAATTCTAAGGATCCAAGTATTTTTAATTTTGATATTTTGAGTTGGTGGAAGCTTAATAGTAGCAAATATCGAGTTCTCTCTCAAATAGCACGAGATATCTTGGCTATTCCAATTGCTACAGTAGGTTCTAAGTCTGTCTTTAACACCAGTGGTCGTATACTTATTCCATTTAGGAATTACTTGACTCCGAAGATGATGGAAGCTCTTATATGTGGACAAAATTGGCTAAGGTCTTCACAAATTCAAATCAACCTTAGAGAATACATGAATGACATTGAAAGTTATGAAAAAATTGAGACATGTAATTTTTTTAGTTGCATTTATTTGATGTTGAATAACTACTACTTATAATTGCTTTACTAATTTAAAAAAAAAACATTTCAGAATTTTCTAGAACAACTGCAACTTTGGAGTTAACTCTAGTTGATGTTTGATGGCGAAAAACTAGTCGATAATGGAATTTGGACGCGGGAATTTTGCCTTACTTTGTTATTGATATTTTTGACATTTTTTGTACTATTATATTGTTGGAATTTCGCATTTTTATATTGCTGAAATTTTTGCATTGTTTTGGCTACTTGCTATTGCTAAAAATTGCACTGTTATATTGCTGAATTTTGCACTATTTTGACTGCATGCTAGTGATGGAAGTTGCACTGTTTTGCACTTTTATATTGCTGAATTTTTGCACCGCTAATTAGCACTGCTTTGGTTATTTTATTGTTGAAATTTTGTAATTTTTTACAATATTTTGAATGCCAAATACTAAATGTTTTGTGTACTAGTGAATTTATATTTTATACGTTGTTTTTTTTATAATTTTTGAATTTTGTGATTTGGATGCACTTTAATGCGTATAATATGAGCAAAAATATTTTGTAATAACTTTTTGACCGTCAATTTGTCCAATTTGCAATTGCAAAAATGTCAAAAAAATTAAATAATTTGCCAATTTTATAAAGTAAGTAGTTTAGTGGGAAATTAAAATTTTTTATCCTGATATAAATAATTTAGTTAATAAACTATCACTCAAATCGTATCACGCACCCTAAATTATCCACAGATCGGCCTTAAGAATTTAATCTCATAAAGAATATGCACAAGTTCTTCACTAACAAAACCAAAAACACGCGAATCTCTGCGTCACATACATTAATAAAAATCATCGTTGCGCCAAATACAAAATCATGGCCCCAATCGAATCTCATTTCACGGCTTTGAAAACGCAAAGAACCGATGCTCACGAGCTCATCATCACCTATGCCAATTTGGGAATTGCGACGGCGTTTTCGGACGAGCCTCCACAATCTCAACGTCCCACAAAAGCTTCTCCTGCGTTCCCATCCTCCGAGGAACGTCGTGAGTCACCGAGTTCCTCCACGGCGGCAGCCCCCCGTTCGGCCGCAAAAAGTTGCCACCCGGCGTCTTAAACCGCGCCGAGAAGCCGTCGCGGATGGGCTCCCATTCGGCGGCGGAGCTCAGTTTCTTGGGAAGGGCTTGGACCACCTTCCGCCCCGTCGATCCCGGCAGGAACGGCGTGTTCGACGCCGTCAGGTACTTCCCGTAACAACTCTTGAAGCGCAAATAGTTCTCGCGGCCTTCAACGAACTCGACGCCCCAAATCGCGTTCTTTGACGAGCTGTCGCGGTCTTGGCACACCGATTCTTCGTCTTTCTCTGCCACCAGGTACTTGTCTTTGTGGCTTAATTTTACCTTTGTTGCCTTTTGGAACAGTTCCATTTCAATCTGCAATCATAGGTTCAATTGAAATCCTAAGAGGGGATGATATGATAATACAATAATATTACACCGACATCAAGAAAATGCATCATCACCATTTATATGCACATGTGCATATCAATGGCCGAAGTACATTTTTATGGTATTTGTAATCCTATATACACATAAACCAACAACAAATAAATCAAAGAAAATGCATTCTGAACATCTATATGTACGGAAAATCCTAAAATGCATTGGACCCACAAAAATTGTGATTTTTATGGATTCCAATGCATATCGATAATCCAGATATAATTTCTCTGAGTTCTGGGGTTGGATTTTGTGGTCTTAATTATTTTTTATAATAACAACATGACCAGAAAACTTAAAAATGAAAAAAATCATACCTGAATCGAAGCAACGAGCAATTTGAACAAAGAGACAAAGAGAGAGAGAGAGAGAGAAGACGGAGAAGATGGGGGCGCAAGAGCTGAGAGGAAGATAACTGGTCCGTTAATGGTTTGTTATTGATTTACAGTCAAATCCTTCCTATTTATATATACTTGGGGTTTACTAAATGAGAGTAAATTGTACACGGTTGCTCCGCAAAGAGGAGGGTTTTCGGGCAACCACTCCAATTGCTCCATCTCACCTTATTTTGCGGAAGAAACAAATAGATTGCTCGGCTAACCATGGTTAACTTATATAAAAAAATAGAATAGCTTCACTTGTCAAACAACTATTTGTTCTTCGGAAAAAAAAAAAAAAAACAGACCGAAATAAAAAATATTGCAAAGTCTTTTACTGATTTTTTTATAATAAGAAATTTTTTTACATAACCCAATTATATTTACTTTTTTTTTTTTTTTTTTTTTTGAGTATAATGGCTATAGTCTTTCAATTAAAAATTCAACTTTACTTTCAATATTAAAAGAATATCATGTCAATATCTCAAATATTATAATTTAAAAATAAAAAATAAGTACATATTAGACATTTTTACAAAAGGCAAAAAAAAGTTCCTTAAAATGTTATCCCAAACACTTTTTTCATCTTTTTCTTAAAAAAATTAAACCTATAAAAACTCAAACCTTTTATATATCTCAAATATGTACTAAATCAGAGATTGAGGTTTATTGCCCAAATTCTAGTTAATTTAATTTAGCTACGAGTCATGAATTAAAAGAAATTAAAAATTTGTAGTTTATTTTTTAAAATTTTTTAAACATTTTAAAAGAGAATATAAATGATGAAAATAAAAAAAAATTAAAACTTTTATGTAAATAAGACAAAATGTCGCAAAGACTTCACCAACTTGGGCCTTGTTTTATTATAATAGTATATATTAAATGAAACTAATAATTTAATTCAACTATTATATGTAACTAAAAATAAAATTTTAATTTTAATTCAAATAGTTATTAAGTAGAACCAAAAACAAAAATATGATTTTAATTTAGATAGCAAATGGAACAAAAAATAAAATGTATATATCATCACCATTGCTAATCCGTTCAAATTTTAACTGTAAAAAAAATAAAAAATTACATTTTCAATCGAATTCAAACAACAACAATGATGACTTTGATTAAAGAATTAGGCTAAAATTACAATGCGCAATTGGTATGACAAATTTCATGTTCATTAACAATCCCAAACTAGTTGACATTACAAAATTTTTATTTATATATATTTGGTTATGTGTAGCCTTTATTAGATTAATTAGTTGACATCATAAAACTTTTATTTATTTATATTTAGTTACGTGCGGCTCTATCCTGCAAAAAGAATAATTAGTAAGATAATAATGTTAAAAATTCTATAAAATTATAAATTTGAAAAAAAAAACTAAAAAAATTATAAAATTCATACCATAAAAGTACAATTTATGGGATCTTGGCACCGAGAAAATGAAAAAAAAAAGAAAATCCAAATTTTTGTACAATGGTTTCTAACATAAATTTATACAAAAAAAAATAAAATTTAAATGACTATGCAATCGATCACATACACCTAGTGATAAATCTACAAATTGGAGAGAGATGGAGACATCGTTTCAAATTAAGAGAAAAAAATTACAATAGTTTTTTTCTTCTTAAAAATTTATATTTACGCCCCATTTGGCAACCAAAGCCTTTTGGCTAAAAATGAAAAAAATTAATATGATTCGTTCGCCCAAAAAGGCTAAAAAAAAAACAAAAAAGAAAAAAAAGAAGAAATTTTAAGGTAATTGCCAATTGGGGCTTAGGTTATTGGCCACTCAAGTGAATTATTGCATAAGTTTTAAAAAAATACTTAAAAGATTATCATGGATGCCAAGCTTAGTATTTTTTTTCACTGGAAACAATGAACGACTGCAATGTTTTTTATCTGGGTTTTTTTTTTTAACCAAAGAACAGTCTTGTTTTACAAATGAAGTTAAACCATTTTTTTTTCTTTCTAAACCATGGTTAGCAGAATAGTCTATTTGGTCTTTCCAAATAACTCAAGAGTCTTGTTGAGGTGTAGCAATAACAAATAGCCCAATAGTCTAGGGTGGGGTGTAGTAATTTTAGTGATTGACCGTAAATTTTTATTTTTAGGGAGCGTCATGTAGAATTTAAGCTCTTACTAAATATATGATCAAGGGTTTATGGATTTATTTTCTTACAAACCTTTATGACAGAAAATTTTTAAAAGTTCTCGATAAGAACATTTAAAAGAGAATCTAGTCAACGGATTAATATTGGTGCTTGCCCTTAGTTTACGCTCATCTCTTGTTCTCTCCCACTTCAACAGCAGAAGTTCTAGGCACCAAATTTAAACAATACTGTTGGAATTATAGGCCAGCCGTATTAACTCAACTAGAGATAAAACCTCACTGGTTTAGTGCTTGCTTTGGGTGTCTTAGCAGCCGGTTGCGGTTGGTTGGGTTTTTCACTTCCTTTTTTGGTTTACATTTTCCCTTTGCCTCGTCTTAAAGTAGAATTTTTAAGATTAAAAAAAACTAATTTTAAACCAATTCAAATAATGAAACCAATGGTTATTTTTTGGAGAATAAAACTTTGAAGTTATTCTCTCTTAGAATTTTTTTTAGAGTTAATTGATTTTAGATCCTACTTTTAGAAATGTTTTTTTAGTTGGATCCCATTCATAAGTTCACATTTCTCTTAAATTTTATTTTAAAATTCAAGATTTATTTAGGTTTACTATACCCTTAGTGATAATTTTCATGATGTGTCACTTGTTTCCATAGTGATAATATTTTATTTCGTAAATATATGGATATTGGTCATTCAACGTTGCAGCGCTTCATATTTGAATTTTGCTTGCATTTGTTTTTTTGCTCCTTGATGAGAAGAAGCACATTTTCCTCAAACGATGAACAAATGATGAAAACGTTGGTTGTTTTCATTCAACGAAATGGAGAGAGTTGGAGAAGAAGATCATTACTATGAACAATTGAAGAACATTCCATTTTGACAGTATTTACAGAGCAAGGACACTAGTTTTCCATTGTGAATATTCTCGTTTTTCACATAATGAATACTCTCATTTCCCACATGATTGCTTCAAAGATCGTTGGCCTCACATTCGCAACCCCCACCTCCGATGCAAACAACGACGACTATGCCGGCGGTAGAATGCAGAGCCCGACGAGCGCGATGGCAAGGGCGGCAGCACTGATGCCTCCGATGCGAGCGCGGCGACGACTTGCGACGGCGAGCGCGATGACGACTATGCTGTCTCTGACGCGAGCGCGACGGCGAGATGCGATTACGATTGCCCCGTCTGAGAATGTGAGATGCGATTACAGAGAGATGCAATTACGATGCCTCTGCGTTGCTCTCTTCTCAATTTGTCTCAAATTTGGTTCCTTTTCGGATTTTTCTCCGATTTCTTATGTATGGAAAGATGCGATTACGATTGCTCCAGAATGTTTGTTTGGCGCCTAATGAAATGCAAATAAGAGATAGGGGCAAATTGGTAAACTATATTTCAAATATGATTGCTCTTAAAATAAAATTTGGAATGGAACTTAAGTATAAGTAACATATAAAAGTAGGACTTGGATGAAAAACTCTCTTTTTTTTAAGGAGTTTTTTTTTTTTTTAATTATATATATAAACCTATAAGTTGAGCCAAAGAGGGAGAGAGACGTTTTTGCATCTTTATGTTTTAGGATAGATCTCTACTAGCAATTAACTGGTGATTAATACACTATTATTTTTTAAATATTACCATTTTTTATTACATAAAGTTTGTTATAAACTATTTAGATCATTAAATTATAAGAATAAATTATGTTCACTTTTAAAATAACATGAATGTTTTCATAAGTTTAGTTCACTAAATTATACATAAAAATATAAAATTAATTTTATTTAAATTTAAACTTATTGAGCATTAAACATATCCATTTTTGCAATAGCTATTATGTCTATATAAAATGTGTTAGATATTGTTAAGTTTTCAATAAAATTATTTTTAAAAAATGTTCTTATTTATTAATTGTTTGGGTAGTCACTAGAATGAATATATGAATATATCCATTGAGTGAGAGAAAAGGGTAGACATCCACTAGGCTATGCTTCCCGCAAATATTGAGTCAAATAATTCAAATAAACTCCATACAATAAATAGCATTTATTAAATAATTAATCAAACATTTATACATAAGTAACATAGCTTTACCATCGCTCAAGACGCTCTACTTGTTTCCACAACAAGTAGTGCTTCCCACTTGGAGTTCTCTCTCACCCTCCTAGGTAGGTGGTTCTCTTGCCACACCTTGAAAGTCTTCCATCTTCCCTTTATATAGCCACTCATTTTCTTAATAGATGACTAGGATTAATTTGATCCAAGATAAATTATAAAGCTTTCAAAATACTCCTATAAAATATTTATGATATTTTTACCCTCCTACCATATTCAAGAGTTCTCTACCATATACTCTTAAGTAGATGGTGGAATTTTTTATACTTTTCTAGGATACTTCGTAACTTTTTAGATATCTTTGGATTTTTTTAAAATCTTAAAGATTCTTCGATGTTCTAAAATTTTTTATAAGGTTTTTAATATTTTAGAATTCACTACAACAAAAAAAATGTTCAAAAAAACATTTGTCAACATCCTTCTGGGGGCAAGTCATCGGTGTGGGGGTATCAGGAAAAAAAATCTTCCAACGCAAAAAATGCATGTATTGGCAAATGTTAAGGCTTTAGAGACATATTATTCGATCGGCAAAAATATTAAATACTTGTCTGTAATTACAAATATATTGTGACCTTTTGCCAACTAATGGCGGGGTCGGCAAAAAGTGTAACATTTTTCGACGCATGAGGTGAGTCAGAAAAAATAATTTTTAATTTTAAAAAGTTAATTTTTTGTTTTAATTTTTTATTTTTTCCAATAATCTATATATATGTATTTTTCATTTAAACTAATTCATATATTACATGCATTTTAGCCAAATCAATCAGAATATAAAAATTAATTCAAAATAACTGAACGCAGATGAACATGTGTTGAAAAATTATTATATAACTAATTCTAGCATCCAAATGATAAGATAAATTGCTCACAATGAGAACTGTAAAATTATAAATAAAAATGCATAACAATTCGCTCAACTACCTTAATCCATTCAACCCTCACTGCACTTCATCGAGTTTCACTTAATTTCATGAAAATATTCTTCCCATTCAACTGCAAAATAATAATAATAATAATACATATTTTCACTGGTGTGAAAATTCTGAACCGGTGAGAATGTTCTCACACACACACATTTTCACTGGTGTGTGTGTGTGTGAGAACATTCTCACTGGTTTAGAATTTCAGATAATTATGAAATTTGCTATTTGTTGAGTTATACTCCAAGCAGTGAACAAATTTCAAATGCCACAAACGTGAAGGCAGAAGTGCAAAGCTGAAAAGCAAGGCGTTCCTCTATTGGTACAGCAGAGGTGATGGACGAGAAATAGTTTACGAAAGTGGAGAGTAACATGAATGATCTGGTGACGGAATACCAGCACAACTAGGACGCCATCACCGACGACGAGAAAGAGTACCGGAAGGGGATGAAAGAGCATAACAAGAAGAAATAATCAGTTCATGCGCGAAAGAGTGGTTTTAGCTCGAGCGTAACGCGTGTGAAGAAATTGTTTCGATCATATTCTTCGAGAGAGGCAGCACGACTCTTAGGGCATAACCAATCTGTAAATTAAAACAAGAATGGGCTGGGAATAGCCATCTCTCACCTTATTTTTTCCCACTATTCTTTCTTTCTCTTTTGGCTGCTGCTCTTGCTGCGCATCATGTGTTAGAGGAATTTGGAATTAAAGTTACGTTTTACAATAAAAACAAATGGGAATTAAAAAATAAACAAATTCTTCTATATGAAGTTTTGGTTTTGCCTAATCAACAAAACCAACTGATACCTCCCACAATTTATAAAAGAATAAAGGTTCAACAAAACCAACTGATAACTCCCACAATTTATAAAAGAGTAAAGGTTGCCATCGAACAACAGTTCCATCGTTGCAAAATAAAAAATAAAAAATGTACACGAGAAATTCTAACAATTTGTACACAAAAATGCCCACTGCGGCAATTTTTCCATTCACATTTATTCATAAGGCAGCTTAACCATCACAACAACTAATTAAAGCAAAAGAACTTGGAGGAAAAAAGAAAATAAACTTACAATTAGATGATATGTGTGAGCAGTTCCCAAAAATCATATATGTTGCCTCGGAATTGCACTTGCAATCTCTAAAAAAATAAAAAAATTAAAGTAAGTAATTAATCCCGGATGACCAATTGATTTTAAGTTGAATCACTTGGATTAATATAGATGCTCACCTCCAATCCAAGGGCCGAAGATCTAAACCCAAGAAATAAGTTTCTAATTAAGAGCATGACATACATTTTGAGCCTGCACATTTAAAGGTACCTTGCTTTCATGTGGAGAGATACAAACATAACTTGTATTTGTGAAGTGACTTGAGGGTAACTTTTTATTAGAAAAAAACTAATAAGAAGGAAAGTGAATGCACTGATAATAGTTTAATCTCGAGTTTCACCCCTCTTTGCTGCGTCAACTCCCTTTCCAACATTAAATGGGGAAGAAACCACGTTTTTATAATTTAATATTTGTATATTAACAATTTTGAAAAGGAAATCATCTCTTATTTTCTCAAGAATCTGAGGAACTGCCCCTGATAATTAAAAAACCTTAAAGTATAATATCCCCATAAGACAACCAAGATCATCAAAGTAGAATAACCAGAGTAAATTTGCAACTATGAATAGAGTTAATAATGACTGAAACAATGGGCACAAAACACTTTTTTTGCATTCAAGAAATATACGTACAATACTACCATTACTACGTATTCTAGAACAAATTTTATTGACTCAATATTGATGAAGCTTAATGCATTTACTAGTAGTCATCCAACCTATGAATTCAATCAGTGTAATTGACGGAATATGTTGTAAGCATTAATGCAAAATGCCTTCCATGACCAATCATATAATATGAAAAGCAAATAAACAAGTAAACAATATATATAGGCATCCAAGTTATAACCAAGTTATAACCTCTAGGCTCTTGTGTTCTGTCATTTATGTTGCGTGATTAAATTATTTTTTCCTTTTTGGTTACTTCTACCTTTTCTGGTTAATGAATGCTCTAGCATTTGAAAGAACAATTAAAACTGGAGGAGTACTGTATTTTCCTTTTTCTTTTCAACATGTGATTTAATAAGAGGAAGAAGAAAGCATTTTAAACTACAAACTTGGATGAAGGCTGCGGCTGGGTCAGAGGAAATATTGAGAAAGCCCTCAATGCAATCAACAATCTAAAAAGAATATATTTTATATATGTTGATTCACCATTACCATTTTGTTTTATGCTTTAACTAGCAAAAAACCCGTGCTATGCACGGTCAAAGATATATGAAATTTTATAATATATATATTATTTTGTTAAATTAATAATGTTAAGACTTTTTTAAAAATAAAATACAAACTTTAAAATTAATCATATATAAAATAAATAAAATATTAAAAGAGATAATTTATCTAATATTCGTTTTGACCCACACACCAATTATTATCCTACACATAACATATCATTTCTCAATCTCATCACTTCTCAATATTATTTTTTTAAATTGACAAATTACACTGTTATAATCTATGTTCGTATCATTTATTTAAACTGGTGCTATGCACAACTTAAAGTTTACTATTAAGTTGCACTGGTGTTTTCAGCTACATTAAGTTTTTTTAAGTAGTAAAGAGAGGTTATAGTAATAGCGTAAAAATAATATTAGGGCAAAATGTTAGTTTAAAATATAGTAAATAGTATATTATTTTAAGAACTAATTTGTCATTAATATATTAAGATATGTTAGATGAAACTTTATATAATTGATTGAACATTTTTGCTAGATTAAGTACATTTTGGAAAAACTTATATGTTCACACGACATAGCATGCACGAGCTTTTTTGCTATATTATTATTATTATTATTATTATTTTTGCATAGCACAGGCTTTTCCCATACAAAATTGTAATATTAGTTAAAGTAGTAACTTAAAATATTTTAAGTAGTACCTCATCGGGCCAGAAAAAAAAATCTCTCAACTACTGCCCTATTTGTACTAAAATATTTAATGTAAAATGACAACGCAAGTGAAAACTTAATTTTTAATATTGGTGACTTAATTTTTTAGTACATGTAACTACTAAAAAAAGGGGTTTTTGCGTCGGGAGCATTCCGTCGCAAAAGAGTATTTGCGTCGGCAAATGAAGGCAGTACATAGTGGGGTCGCAAAACACTATTTGCGTCGAAAATTACCCTCTCAATACATTTGCGTCGGCAAAATGACTTTTTGAGACGGCTTAAAAAGCGTCGCAAAAAATATTTAAAAATGATTTCTTTTGCGGCGGCTAATAATACCGTCGCAAAAAATACTCTTTTGCGTCGGAAAACTTCCGTCTCAAAAAAGATATTGCGTCGGAGAAAATGCCGTCTCATAAGGTATCAATTGCGACGAATAGTATATCGTCTCAAAAGATATCAATTGAGACGAATAATATGCCATCGCTAAAATTATTATTTGTGGCAAAAATATGCCTTAGCAAAAATTATTAGTTGTGACATAAAAATACAATTTCCAAAGGTTCTATTTACGTGGGTAATTAAACCGTCTAAAAAATATTCACTCACCTGGAATATTTTTTGTTTATCAAAATATAAAAAAATAAGTATTTAGAACTTAAAATTCTAAACATCCATTAATACAAGATAATATCAAAAATATATAAATAATCAATTCATTCTCAAGCTAAATAAAATATTACTATTACATCTATTCATTCAATCCATGCAACCAAATATTATTACATCCAAAACAATTCAATTAACAATAAGTTTGAATAAACAACAAAAATAAAACCAAAATGAAAAGTTCAACAACTAATGTATCATGAGTCAATTTGATATGATTATCCCTTTTAGTCGCTTCGCAAATTTTTCCTTTAATCGCTTTATAAGCTAGTCTTTTTCAAACACCTGAAAAATAAAAAATTTAATATCAATTTCATGAAGTCAAAATTTTATATAAAATTACATTTAAAAAAATTATTCATAACTTACATCACAAGATCGCCAAGCAATATTACGAGCATAAGCCTCCTAAATTGTCCTAACACCTCAACGGGTTCTTTCTATAGGTGTGTCAGGTTTTTTGACTTTATCAACATAAATTGTTTTATAGTATTAATTGTTAGTGTAAAGCTGCGCTGAATTGTTTAGCAACACCAAATTCTACACACACATTGAGACCCAGGTTTTGGAATCACCTCTAGTTTGTAATGGAATAATAATGAAACATCAACTATGAATTGTTCAAAGACACCCAGTTCTGCACTGTCATCGTATCGAGTTAAAACTCTGGCATACTAGCCAAGCACATGAAAAGAAATAATTTTTGGTATTATCACCGTTTTCTAATAATTGTAAATGTACATTTTCAAAAGGAAAATGACACGTATGCCAATCAATCAAACCCAATTTGTATAATTGAACAGTGTGTAAACACAACATGTGTTGTATGGGACTTACTCTTGTATTCAATGCTGCATTCCAAGCAGCCAAGTGTTTTTCAATTTTGAATTCCTTCTACTTTTCCGACTTGCATAGCACTGCTCTTTTCAAAATTACTAAGGGATAATTAAGTCTACCAAGCATCACTAAATAGATTGAATCCCTCTCATATTGCTTGTGAAATATGGTAAGAGGACTTGAGGAACCACATTTCCATGGAAGTTCGACAAAACTGTTTATAGTCCAACAACTAATTTCACATTAGTAGTGACAAAGGATAAACTATCTGTGCATAGTCCACATATATTTCTTGTGTCATGAAAAGTGAAAATAGTTGAAAACCGGTAACAGCACAAGAATAGTGTCACGATTCCATCCCACATCGATTAAAATAAGAAAATCTCCATGTGCATATACATCACTTAGATACCCTTCCCTTGTAAGCCGAGATTCAGGGGGTGAGTTTTACCCAAGAAGTTTGTATTGAAGCAGGCTATTCAAGTATGGATTGAATGGGCTTTTGCTCCGTAATTGAAATCATGGAAGGTGCGACCAGTAGGCTAAATTAATACATTTTGCTAAGTTTCCAAATAGTAATAGGCGAGTGAAGCGGCCAAAAAGGGAATGACTACTATGCCATTGCGTCAGTGTTCTATAAAGTGGGCCATCAAGTCGGCTGCAAAGCATGGTAGTATTTTACGATCATGTCGCACATCAATTAAAAGAAGAGGCTCTCCATTTATATATAAACTGCTTAGGCATCTTTCTCTTGTAAATTGATTTACAGGGAAGAGTTCCACCCAAAGATTTTGAAACAGAAAGTGACATACAATATCAGGATATGCAATTCTAAGAGCCATGAAGACAGATCTGTGGTTCAGCTATTTTCAGAACTGAACGAAAACAGAAAACATAAAGCATTACAATATTTGTTTGCATAGAAAGCAATGAGCATTCAACCCAACTCAAATCGCTACATGGAGACAAGCATCAATATTTAGGAGAGGCATAGTGGATCACCAGAAGTGAATGTTGGTTGCAGTTGATCTCTGAATTCCACATCCCACT